>VYXB01005473.1:108525-398524 GCA_013397135.1 Pachyramphus minor | reverse complement strand
CCCCCCCCCCCCCCGATTCTGTATCATTCTTTTATAAAAAGTCTTATATGTACTAACACTATTTGTGTTATAAGAGTCTTAATATAATCAATATTATATTGCAAAAGCATTCTCAAGATGGTTAAAGTGTCTCATGCCTTCTCAATGGCATTTGCAGTTAATTTTTCAGTAATAAATATGAATTTTGGGGGAATCTGCACAAGTCCTGAATCAAGGATGTCTTCTTACTCGGTTGAGTCATCTCGTAAGAATAGATAATCTCAAGGCTTCTGTTCTGTGGTGCTCAGATGTCACAGAAGTAACTTAAATTGGTATTATTAGACCCAGCTCAAAGCACTAGTCCTGATTTGGTTCATGAATTGTAGCAGCAATCAAATCCAGACTTGGATTTTGAACTGATGTGATCTAAAGGGATAGTTGGTGGCAGTGTGTGTGTTGTGCTGAATTTCTACATTGTGTACTTGGCAATTGTGGTTCAGGTGTTTCTCCAAGTGTTGCATGCAGTGTTTGGGTTTTTTTCCAGCTAATTCTAGCTCTGTTTGCTAGACCTGATCCTTGCCCTCCTGTGCCTAGAAATAGCCAACACACCTTACACCTCATGTGAGCATGAATGTAGCCTCCCCTGGACTTTCCCTTTGTGTTTTTGTTTTCTCAGCATTTACTGAGTAGCCATCCCAAAGGATTACATGGGGAATGTTTCTTCTGAGATTCCTACAAATCAACCACTAATTCTTTCAGATACTTTCCACAGCTGCTGATATTCATTTGAACCAAGAGAATTTGATTGCAAACTAAGGAAATACTTAGTATAGTAGCAGTGAAAGGATTAGAACTAGATGTGGTTTTGTAGCATGAGTCTGTTTTGCATTTGAAGCTTAACATTTAACAGAATGCATGACTGACAGACTCACCTTGCAGTGGTATCAAAGACATGCTTACATGTGTCCAATGGAAAAGATGACATTTGAGGAAAACCACCATTTGGCTGCCTTCACTGAAATTTCCTAAAGGAACTGGTTCCAAGTCTTGTGAGGATAACTTGCAAATCCTGTGTATTACAGTGATTCAGATCTCCATTCACAGCTACAAACAGACCCATGAATTATAATGCTACATCTAAAGCACACCAGCCATTCCCTCAACCCCCTGCGTGGCTCTTTGGACATGGATCACAAATCCTGTGCTTGGACTCATTTTCATTTCTTTGGCTGGTGGAACTGAAAGATCATCAGCCAACTGGTTATGAGAGCCGTGGTGATGTCCCTCTCTTCCAGAGGTTCATTAGCACTCACTCAGCGGGGTTTCCCAGCAGCCTGTGCTCTTTGGAAGCAGCAACTCACTGGATGTAGGTGTGCAGTGTGTGTGTGTCAGCAGCACAGAATCAGCTCTAGCAGTTGTGACTCTTCCCTGTGAGAAGGGACTCCGAGATTCCTCTCCTGCTTTATGTCACATACACACTGGAGCACTAAAGCACTTGCTGCACGTAAGAAGTGTGCACAGGCTCTCTGACTTCCTCAGCCTGCAGTGAGATGGGGTGTGTGTGTGCTTGCACATGTCCAAAATTATGCAGGTTATTGTGCCAAGTTAGAGACATGAATGTCAAGACATTCCACAAGCCTAGAAGGGATAATAAAAGTATTTATGAATGTTACAGTCATAACTATTATAATTTTTAAGACCTCCATGGACTGGACTGATTTATGACAGTGCAGCTATTCAAAAAAAAAAAAAAAGAAAAAAAAATCAAAACATATTACATACAAAAGAAATTAAGGAAGCCAGAAGCTATGCATTCAAAGAACTATCTAAAAATAAGAATTACAGCTATAAACTTTAATATCCCACTGAGCAAAGGAGAAGGTTTTTCTTGTCTGCTTACAGGAGTGTGCAGTTTTGCTGAAATGTAGTTCTCATTTTGCCCGATACAGTCAGTGACTGCTATTTTTATTTTAGAGGGGGGCTTTTTAATTTCCTTGTTTATGTTTTCATTAGCTTCATAAAGGATGTATTGTAGCTGTTCTCTGCGTTCTACATGTTTCATTCTAAACTCTGACATGCAACAGCCCTGGTTTGAGCTGTGGCAGCTGGAAATTCAGTACAACTGACATGCAGGCCCCCAGGTCTGTAAAGGAAGTTGAGTGGCAAAAATACAAGTTTTGCAACAGAGCAAATGAAAAAAAAAATGCTCATAGAGAGCAGCTGGTGTTGTGTTATACCCACATAGTGACTGGTCTCTGTCACTGTCTGCATGCTTAATATTTTTGTCTAATTTTGGCTCTGTATTCTCAGCTGTGTGGCAGGGATTCAGTGTCACAGCACAGGTGTCCAGATGTGGAAGTTTCGTGTCTAATCGTGGCAGCCCAGGGCAGACACACAGTGCTCTCTTTCAGTGACAGAGATCAAACGCACTTTTTGGTAGCCTAAAAGAACAGTCACTGTGAGAGAGATTCTGAAGTCAGTTAAAACAGTAAAGCAATAGAGGGAGAAGCTGCTTGTTCTTCTCAAACAGTCCACACTTTTATTGATTCTCCTGAAAGAGTTTTCATCTTGGAGAGAAAATTCTAGCTATTCCATTTAGTCTCTACCACAAGTGTGAGGAAAAACTGATGAAAATTGTGTTTCTTTTCAGAAGCATACTTTGTTAAATTACTCTTTGGCTTATTTGTCATGCTTACAGTCATGTAAGCAGTGGCCTGTGTGAGGAAAAATGTGGAATTTAGAATTAATGTTCTTGGATGGAGAATGTAGAAAGCAGCAGAGGATTTTAACGAAAATGTTCTGGCACTTTTGAGAGGTCTGTCTGAATTTTAGAAAGGAAAAAATGAGTTTGTTACCACTGCAAATAAGTCAGAAATACAGTATGTGTACCATTTCAGGTTTAAAGTCAAAATTCCAGTCCAGATGTTTCAGCATAATATGTGAATTAAATAACACAAATATTTATTTTAAAATGCTGTATTGACATAAATCCGCTGTATTTTTTTTTTAGTGTTCCTTCTTCCCAAGGTGATTTGAGTAGCATCAAACAAATTGTGACAAATAGAGCCTGAGAGCTGGATAGATTTATTTTGCTGATATGCTTGCTTAGCCGAGCAGAGTGATTGTTTGTTAATTGTCTCCTGAAACCAGTTTCAAGCTTTTTTTGTCAATGCCTGATTTCAGACGTTGGTCAGGAAGACGACAGGGAAAAGAAGAGTTTAAACACCCATCTCTAACCAAACCTGTTAGGGGTTTATTTCTAGCCTTGCTTTGTACTTGCTGGGTGTCCCAAGGCAAGTACCTGGGTCTCTCAAAGAGAAGTGTTGTAAGCAATGCTCTGCTTTGTGGGAACCAGTGGAACAGTTGAGTTCATCCCTTCAGAAACACTGCCCAAACTCTATTTCTAGAACACCTCTGTGTCCAAGGTGTGCATGGACAAGTAAAGTGAGGTGTGCTCCAGAAAAATGCTGTGGAAATGATGTATTTGAACTGCTTAGGTAATGCAGTGGTAAATCCTGTATAAAAACTCTGTGTAACTAGGAAAGAGCACGTGGTAAATATAGACTTGCTGCTTTAAGGTATTTCCAAAAGCTAACTACATTTCATGTTCTCCTCATTAGTCAAAATTTCCAAGGCCTCCTTTCATCTCTGTTATTTCATCTATCACATCCAGCAATAGAAATCTGAGACTGGTTTTCAAACACAATTCTAGCAAAGTATCCCCTCTTTAGCCTCTGCAATGAAATACAGCACAACAGAACATTTTAAGTGAGACATCAATTATAGAATATATGGCAAAGAAATGAAATGCCATAGACCCTGTGGAGTAGGCATGCAGACAGCTTCCCTGTTGTAAAGGGAAGTGACAAGACCCCAAGCTTGTAAAGGCTTTGGGAAAAACATGCCAGAACCTTCTGTCACAATCTTCTAAAGAGAAACAAAGACTTTAAGCTAATGCCAAGTAAACAATTTGTGTTAAAATTTAAGTTTGGATACTTAAGTCTATAAATACACAGAATTCATAATGTCCATGTCAGTCAGCATCTAAAAGAAAGAGTTTAAATAAACAGTTTTGTTCCTCACTCCCCACCCCTTCCCACTTCTGCCACAGTGCTGGAAGGTAAATCCTTGCTTCTATGCTTAGTTTAACTCATTTCAGTTGTTTTGTGGACTGCAAAACCAACCCTGTTTAAGTTTAAGCTTTCTTGATTTGTGACTTTTCCCCTCAGAATTGCACAAGGGCATGCTTAAGTTGCTGTTGTGCTGTGTGTGTACTGACTGAGCTGGTAGGATGTTCCTGGAGAAGTGATTCCCAGCCCATGAGCCCTTTTGCAGCCTTGTCTGGCAGTGTGGTAGGGAACAGCTGCCCTGGAGAGAGGGGTGTGGGTAGCTCCAGCTGTTTTGATTTGCCTTTAGGAACCTGTTCATGTCTGTGCTTATACCCATCACTGGCTTTACAATACTATTACTTCTCTTTATTCCGTAGTATAATCAGAACATAACACATTGTTACCCAGTGAAAGTTAATGGTAACTGATGCAACTGCAATATTTTTAGTTTTATATCCCTACCATCCCTTAGCCAGCCTCAGGTTTGCTTTCTTGAACACTTATGCACATTGAACAGAGGTGTGCACTGATGCACAGAGTTTGGTTGGGTTTGGGTTTTTTCCATTCCTGAGTAGTTGCAGTTACTTCAAAGCCCAGTCATTTCTGTTATTGAAATGTTGAACTACATGAAAAAAGTGCAGGCTCCCAGAACATCCAGTCCAGAAAAGTACCTCAGAAAATGTAAACAACACTCCAAAACCCCTTCTCCTCGACCTCTGCAAACTATGGATAGTCTCCTCTGGAGAAGGCAATGAGATCAAAAACATACGAATGCTCTGGAGAGGGGAAAGGCCCTCAGCCACTCAGGACTGAATCTAAAGCATCATTATGGACTCATTGGAACTGCTGATTATCAATGAAAGCTGAGCCTTGTACCAACTTGCTAATTAAGCCATTAGCACATCATCATAATTCTGTGGGAGTCTGAAAGTGGGGGAAATAAACCACAAAAATAGTTTTTCTTGACTGTAACTTGATCTGGTGAATGCTGTTTGTGTAGTTCTCATTATGTTTGTGGCCTTAGATAATTAGTTAATTAACAAGGCTATGGCAAAGCCTCTGTCACTGCTTTCATCATAACTTGCAAGTATTTCAGAGGTCAGGAATGAATGGCAGAGTCAATGAGGTCTCTTTGAACTCATTTGCCCTTTACTTCTTCCGTGATCTTTAAATCTGCATTCCATTACCTCTAAAACCTTTGCTGAACGTGACTCTATGTCAGTTAAGATGCATATTCCTGGGTTCAAATAACCTCTGCTGCCCTCTCTTCCTCTCTGTGGCCTCCATTGGGTTCCACTTAAATACGTTTCAAGCTCTCCAAGTTGTGGTATAGCTATTTGTGAAAGCCAAATCATGTTATCTCTTTTTCTGTGATAATGGCTGGCTTCTTGAGTGTTTTCTGTCAGGTCTTATTTTTCCTCATTTAGTTTTCCTGGTATTGATGGGTTTCTTTTCTCTAATCTTTATGTGAAATAACCACTTCAATTTCATTCTTCTGTCCCACCAAATTTGTTCAATTCAGTGAAACTGTTGATGTGAGTAAAATAGGAGGACAGAACTTGTATGTGATGTTATGGCTGGTGTTGGGAGTTTGATCTACATTGTCCATTCGTGTCTCTTTTCTTATCCTGATGATAAATGATTATGTAGTGTTGACATAACCTCTGGATCTATCTAAGGTTTTCCATGACCACATGGCGTTTTTTGGTGTTTTGGTTTGGTTTGGGTTTTTTTGGTTTTTTAAATGAGTGTTTTTTTGTTTCCTGGTAGTTTGAGGGCTTTTTTTTATTTTTTACAGGTGGGAGATGAAACCAAATGGGTTCTCAATGTCTTTATCTTGCATTGTTCCCTGATCATCCTCAGACTAAGATTGTGTTGTGGTTTTACTCTCTCATTTCTTCTGTGTGTTGTTACTCCCTGAATGTTGGCATTGCAGTCTCTTCCTCCTTAGATTTTCATTTGTTATCAGTCCCATTTGTCTGATTGTCCTTTTCTCTTACTCTGGGTGCATCTCCAGCTGCTCTCTCAAGAGACCTTTCTTCCTTCTTTATGTCTGAGGGTAGTACACAGAACCCTCTCTTTTCTTTGCACCTTTTTAGTGAACATTCCTGTCTCTGATTAATTTTATTGGTACAAATGGAATTCAGTGTCTATTTCTATATTGGGGGACTATTAGACTGGCCCATTTCAGATCTGCTTTCTTAGGAACAAATTCAATCTTCATTTGCTCTCTTAGATGTTGTGGGTGTATAGTTCATCAACTTAATTTCATCTGTGTGTGTGTAGAATCTACCTCACCTTTTCATGCATTGCCTGAGTGTTAACAGAACAAAGTTGTCCATGTTGCTTTTGTTTTTCCATTGTTTCCATGGATTCTCCTGTTTGTTACAAGTACTGTTTCTGCCTGTTAGCTCCATTAGTTAGGACACTCGTGTGAACATTTAGAGGGACCTCTGTGGAGTCAACTGTATTTATTTTTACTGGATTTTGTACTATTCTTAATGTGTTTTTCTTGTGTCTGTTGTATTCAGAAAGACATATTCCATTGTATTACAATCTCTGGGACTAAATGACATGAGCTCAGGGAGTGTTTCTATGTCACACTTCTGCTAAGAAAACAACAATCCTCCAACCTTCCAGGGTCTTTCAGTCTCCTCAAAAGATCAGTTGCTGGATTTTAACTTATCCAACTTCCTATTTAGCCCTTTAATACTTATGTTATTGGTAGAAAATATGAGTTCTTTTTCATCTTACTTTAACTAATTTTACACCTGTATATTCCCACTAGCATTGATTTAATTTACTGTGAAGTGAATGAAATCAGAATCAGGACCACTGAATGTATAAAACATACTTGGATTTGGAGGTATGATTAGCTGTGAAATGTTTGATGGCAGTTTTGAGGGCAGGATAGTATACAATGACACACTGTTTGGTACTCTGGGAGAGCCAGGGCTGCAGAGGCCCACAGGAGACAAGCAGCAGAGCTCTGTAAAAATGAGAGAGGTGACAGAACAGCAAGTGAGAAGAAGAGAGAGAGAGAACTTGAGGACGGATAGAAGAATGTGTAAATGGACTGATGAATGATGAGAGAATGTGCAGCAGAATTAAAGAATGTGTGAGCTGATAGATGGGAGACTGGCCAAGCAGACAGCAGAACCAAGAGCATTTAGGATATTAATAAATAGAGAGCTGTTCCAAAGAGCTATAAAGGAAAAGAGGGGATATAAAGATTAAATAAGGGGCTCAAAAGACAAAGGCATTCACAGTTAGGCTGGTAAACATTACAGTGGGATTGCCCTTTTCAGGAGAATGTATCAAAGTAATTAAGGAAAAGAGAAAGACAGCAATAGGTTACCTGAAAAGGCTTGAAGGAAACTTCTAAGTGACATCACTGTGGCTGGACAAATCTAACAGAGCTTTGAATTGCCCTCTGAAGAAGCTGGTTTTTCTTCTGGGATTGTCCAGAGTGGTTTTTAAGGCCATATATTGTCTCTGTTCCATGCATGTGAACTTGGATGGGTGTGCATGCATATTCCTTCTAACTCTTATTTTGTGGCCTGAGCTGAGAGCCCATATGGGTGTAGAGTCTCCAGAGCTCACATATATCAGGAAACATGAATAGGAGTATAACTTAGAATATGACTATATAACTTTAGAATATGAGTATAACTTTAGAAGTTTAAGGACCACCTTGGGGGGTTTAAGCCCTTAATTCTGGCACTGAAATCAGTTCACTTAGATTATGTGTGTGAACTTCACAGGTCATGAGATGCAGCATCCTCAGAGCATGGAGCTGGAAGTGATCTCTTTTGTACAGCTTTCAGGGGATTACTTAGGTGTCAGTAGAGGGAACTGGGACTCTAATGAACAGAGAGAATCAGCATAGCTTTTTCTCTATTCCTTGTCTACTTCCTTCCCTTAGAAAGCCTTAACTCATGAGAAGTGCTGGTAAGAATTATGTTGTCTTTGTATGTTTTAGCTAGGGAAAGACCAAGGCTGTCACTTCTTAGGCACTCTTAGCTGGAATTTACTGGTGGAAAATAGTCTGGGTTAAAATTAAGTGCTATTTTTGACTGGTCAGTTTTTCTTCTCCATCTGTTCCATAGTATGTTTTGCCATAGTGCTGTACAAATACTTTTGCTGGGTTGAGAAATGTGGTGGTGAAGAACAGGAAGAAGCAGGTGTTGAGTAAGACTTTTTCAGGGGGGCAGTGCTACCTTCAAAGTGTGTGTGAATCTATAGACAAAGATGCTCCTTACTTGCTGACTTTTTTGAGTTCTGAAGCCATCCTATCTGATTGCTGAAACCAACCAATATCACTAAAAATGTGAACTATGACAGCAATCATTCATAAAGGTCTGTTTTCTGCAGGTATTGTTCTGGTAGGCAGCAGAGCTGAAAAGGTTGTTCCATTTTTAAAGCAAACTTAACGTGCAGATATTAAAGTACCAATAAATTCAAATCCTACAGTAAGAATGCTATTCCATGAAAATGTTTTTTGAAATATATTCCTAAAAATTCTGTTCATCCCTATTACATCCCTATATGGTCTGTATGGTCTTCCAAGGGCTTTGTGAAACAGAACTGCTTCCTCTTCATGTTGTGCATGAATACACACATCCACATATGCACTGCTAGGAGACAGACTAAGAGGTTAAATGCCTCTGTTGAGGACTCTCTGATGATTTCTAGGGTTGATTTTCTATGGAGTGAGATGATATTTTATGCTATTTTAATTTTCCTGGATTAATAGTCTTCAAAAGGATCCATATAAAAAAGATGTACAAGTAAAACTCCATGCTATTTTATTAAACTTTGCTTACTGTCAGGTTATTAAATAGGATTTGATCATTTCACCCAGTTGCTGAAGCTGGTGATCAACAAATGTGTGGTCTTGGTTCAGAATAAGCTTGGTGAACAAATTGTGCTCCAGGGAGATGCATGACTTGAATTATGAACTGCTTTAGAGGTCAGACATGAGATATGGCAGTGAAGGTGGCTTGTTTTGGTACAGTTCTTAAAACTAAGTTCACTTCTAAGTAGAAAGTATAGAAATTTTATTTTAATAAACTCTAAGACTTTTTTCCAACTTAAAAAAAGACTGGTGTTGTCACACCTTCTGTGACTTTTTGAAGTGTCTGTAAATAGCTGAAATGGGTTAGAAAAATTTCAGTGCTGAGTAGTTGTCCTTGCTGATCTGATAGTTGAGGTGGGAAGGCATTAGAGGCACTGATTAGTAATCTATACACCTTCACTAGTCATGAAAACCTTTTTGGTCACACAAGATTAAAGGTCCCAGAAAGCTTAATAATGGTCCCAGGTCCTCAGTCAGTTTTTATGCAATCTATTGACTGAGAAGGATTTGTAAGGGGTACACTGACAACAATTAAAGGTCAATACAGTGCTGAATTTTAGAGCTAAATGATTGGGAAAAAGAGCATGAACTCCAAACCAACCCTTATGATCTACTTTTTGTCTCAGAGAGAGTAATCTAGCACTATCTACTGAAATTTGTTTAGGATTTTATACAAAATAAAATGGTAGAGAGAGAGAGATGCCTTACTCTTTGTTCCTGTCAATTCTTTTCTGAATATTTCACTGTCTTGCTTTTGCAGGGACTGGCCTTTTGTGCTTGGCAGTCTCAGTTACTGAGAACTTCAGAATGACCTGGTGAGATTTTCACCCCTTTTTTGATCAATTAAAACTGGATAAGCTGCCCCTTAATCCATAGTACAGGTTTTAATGATTGGTGGAGTATTTAGTGAAATGTTCCAGAGAAGATCACAGTATAACTGTTGCCTTAGAAGCTCTCTCCAAGTTCCAAGCATGAGAGGTGCACTAATTTTACTATCTCAGGGCAAAGCTCTGCAGAAACCATGGGAAACTTTGCAGGTCATAGAATAACCTAAGGAAATGAGTGATTCAAGGCTGATCACACCACATATTGTAACTTTCATTATATGTCTGTACTGTGTGTTACAAGACAACGCATGAATCAAGCGTTAGAAACCAGAATAGTCTTATTATAGTTTATAACTTAAAAGCAAACAGTCGCAAGGTAAATTAGGACAAAAAAATACTCTACTGGGAACAGCCAGCTCAGCCAATCCTTCAATTCAGAAGTTGTGGTGGGTGTATCCATAACTTTGACCTCTGTGTCTCCCACCTCCAGTGATATCTAGCCTTGCTCACCAGGACTCTCTGTTTAGGACATGGTTCAATCCAATTTTGTCCCTGTACAGTACCTCTGTCCTTTTTCTCTCTCTCATTGCCCTTTGCAACCATAAGCACAACCCAGCCTTGTACTCTGGGGACAGATACAATTTTCCAGTGTCTGCTGGGAATCCCTGAGGCAGCTGTAGAGACAGGCTAACTAGTCAGAGCACAGCACTGTGTTGGCACAGCCAGACTGCTGCTGGGAGCGCTGATGAGACCTGTGTGCTCTCACAGAGCTACAACGTGTACCTGTGGGGTAGCATTACCTTGTGCTGTTGTTCCCTGTGTTTGAGCTTTGGGTTAGCACAATTCCAAGCAAACAACATTCAAATAAGTTCAGTTATCAGGAAAACAGCCTCATTGTCTGTTAGATACTATGTATTTCTCTTCTGGACTCTGTGCAATACTATGTTAATCTTGTTTATGTTATATTTTGCTCATAAAGCTTCCTTTAAGCTAACAGTAAAGACTGGCCATACTGCTTCCCACTAGGATAGATGTAAAACTAGCTCGTGTGCTAGGCCTGTGTTTCTTCTACACACCTGCAGAGCAGGGCAGTAGTCAGTAGCTAAAAAAAAAATTATGATGGATAGCAGCAATTATAAACCAATAATATACGGGAAACAGAAAAGATTGCAAAGAATTTCCTGCCATATGCATTTAGGAGGCATCTGGACTACATCTGGGAAAGCACACACTCAGGGAGCTGCAGCTCCTGGAGGTGCATGTCTGTGCTATCAAGAAT
Organism: Pachyramphus minor; assembly: GCA_013397135.1. Lineage (NCBI taxonomy): Eukaryota > Metazoa > Chordata > Aves > Passeriformes > Tyrannidae > Pachyramphus > Pachyramphus minor. Next base: position 387,472 of record VYXB01005473.1, on the reverse strand, counting down.
AATGATAAAATGGTGCTATTCCTGTTTACTTCTTTGTGTGTGGAGGGAGGCAAGGAATACTCAATAGGAAACATTTCTCCAAACAGATGGAGTACAATGCTGCATTAATTGGCTGAGAAGTAGGGGAGATCACCTTGTGAGCTGTTTGCTCACTTTATTGCTTAATCATGTTCAAGATGATTGATAACATTCCTCAAAGAGTAAGGTACTGGGATTGCTATTAGCGTAAGTGGTGACATGTAAATATGACCTACCTTAACATTTACATTTTGGCTTAGTGGCCACAGGGACAAGCTGATGTGTAGGAATGCATATTGCTAATGAGTCATTAAAAACAAGGAGGATTGGAACCCATCTGAAAGGTGTGCCTACTGTGTCACCAGAGCAGAGTAATTTCAAAAAAAGAATTGGATGTCCGTTGAGAAAATTGTGGAAGGAAGGAGAAAATGATTTTTTAAACAGTATCTTCTAATGTGTGGAAAGATTTTAGGTGGTGTTGCTTCTTTTTTTTTTTTTTTTCCTCCTGTCATCCCTCTCTCCTGTTGAAATGAAAACTTTCCTTTAAGGTTACTGAGCTGATTTTCTTAAACACTACTGAAAGTTTTGTTCCACCAGTCTCTTCAATTGATAAGCACATTCCCATAAATATTAAAACAACTGATAGTTGTCTGTGAGGATATTTAAAAATAATAATAAAACCCCTCAAACCAGGATTCCTAATTCTATGGCAATCAAATCAAACAAACTGTTTTACATTAGCGGATTGTGGGCTTTTATCTTGGTCCACTTGTACTGTCTGTCAAAAAAAGCATCTTGAAAATCACTTGTACACACCAGAGTACCAGGAAGATATTCAAAAGCTTCAGTGCATCTGTCTTCTGGAGGGTCATTGTAAGGTGCTTCTCTTGCAGCCTTTAAAATTCCAACCTTCAGCCAATAAATTTAACTTCATAAAGTACAGAGAGGGGGACAATGATGACTTGCCTTGTATCTTTTAGACAGGCCCTAGGCTGATTCTTTGTTCCATCAAAGCTTATATTGTTCTGGAAGTTACTATAAAATATGTTTGTTTGATCTTCCAAGGCTTGCAATTACTCTCATATTTTCTTTTTTGCTCAAAGACTGATGCAGGCAAAAAAGAATATACTTGCTTGAATGCAACTCTATTTAACTAGAGATGAGCAATAATTTGTATCTGATGGATGGTGCTACGTGATGGATTATTCTAGAGCTCCAGACGTACCTTGTGGGGGTCCAAAATGCATGTGTGAGATCGGGGGCAAAATGCTGTGTGTTGCAGTTAATCTGTACTTGTCAAGAAATAACAGCACAGGTCAACTGCTGGATGCTTTAATAACCAAGGTGTTACATCAACACTAATTATATCCAGTCCTTCTGTTCTGTAAGTGACCATCCCTGGAAGGAATTTAGAATAATTATGGACCCAAGAATCATTTTGAAGCTGAAACAAAAAGACTTTCTACTATAAGAGCAACATTTTTCTGGGTGTCCCTCAGGAAAAAGTATTGTTTACATCTGAAACCTTTCTTGCATGGTTTAGAAGACTAAGTTACCTTTTTTTCCCCTTGATAAACTACCCTATAAACACAACTGCTTTTCAGTCAAACTGTCAAGACTGATACTTCTTTGTAGTTGTCACCTGCCTGTGGGGTAGCATGGTTCAAGTGGACTGGTAGATCTGCCTTATTACAAACCTCTGCGGTCCTTAGGAAAGGGGAATGTGTATGAAAGCTTTTATTTCCTTGCTTCTCTGTGTGTAGCTCCCATTTGGCAGAGTGTTTGCAGGATTCTGTAGCCAGTTCCTGCTGAGTGCTTGACTGCACCTGAAAACGGGCCACAAAACCTGGGCTGTATTCACCTCTCCTGCCTCTGCAAAGGGGAGGTAACTGGATAAAAGCATCTTATTTCTTTCCTACTCTTCTGTTGGGGGAAACAGCTTGAAAATGCAGGGGTGGTACGACAGGCTTTAGAGGTGACTGGAGGTTTCTGTGGGGAGCATGGGCTGGTTATTCCAGCTCTGCTCCATGTTAATGTGATACTGTTTCTTGAGGCTAAACTTTTTTCTGGTGACTGCAGATGTTACAGGTTTGTCTGGTCTGTCCCAATTCCCAGTGGACTTTCTGCGGTCCTTTGGCCATAAAACCAAAGGTGGCTGGTCATATCTAAACATAGATTTCAAGAGTATATCGTGCCTGGTGACCCTTACCATAGGGCCTGGAAAAGAGGAATCATTGCTAAAAAGAAATGCAAATATTATTAAAAACTAAAAGCACGATAGGATATGCACAGTCATCTAGAGAGCAGATGAATTAATTTTTTTCCCTTTCTTCAGGCCAATATTTCTTGTGTACTGGGGAGGAGGACTCCATTTTATTTCAAGTGAAATGAAACAATGAAACAAATACAGCATGTTGATGTTTCATTATTTCCTTTCAAGGCTTTTCCATGGTTTTTTTTTTTTATTATAGTAAAGTTGTTTTCCTTTTTTTTTTTTTCCTTCTTTTTTTCTCCTTGACTCCATTTAGGTGTCATTCACCTCTTGGCCAAATACAAGAGCAGGTGTAACTGGCTGGTGAACGCTTCTCCAATGCCTCAGTTTGTTCTGGATAACTTCCATACTTTCTATGGGCAAGACCTGACACAACGTAGTAGGTGGATCAGGTGAGCTGAAAAACTGCAAAGTCCTTATGGATGAGACTTGGTTCATGTAGCTGTTTACTCACTGTGTTTTACAGCAGCCCAACAAATGTCAGTCACACTGAACTTGATTCAGGATTCAGACAGGTAAAAGTATGTAGGGGTTTCTGTAGTGCTGCAAGAGGTAAAATTGGACTTTTGGAAGAGCTAAAGAGTGATTGATTTTCATAAGTGAAATTAGCAGATCTGCAGATGACAATAGTACTTCAGGAGACACAATGGCTAAGAATACCTTTCCCCGTGTTGTCACCTTTTATTCTGTTTCCAAGAAAATGTTGTTTGGTTTTTTTTGTTTGTTTGTTTTTAAACACAAGCTGTGTGAGCCCTGTAAGCACCATTGCATGTTGTACAGAGGATTTCTGATAGAAGAAGCTCCAGTTCTCGATCACGCTGTAATCTTCTGGTCATTCTTCCTATTCAGGTTTGAGTTCTTAGTCACTCTATCACCCAGAAGTGGCTCAGCCTTTACATTCTGAGCTGTCAGCCACAAAAAAAAAATGTGAAAATGAAAGTATGTAGAAAAAAACACAGATGAAATGGAAGAGACGTCCAATGCTGGGTCCAGGAAACTGCACAAAGGAAAGTTCACTGGAATAAGCACTTATACTTACTGCATGAAGGAAAGTGTCAAGTGAAGAGAAGCAAACTCTGGGAATGGCCACATCCTCCAGAAATGCTTGAGATACTCACTCTTCTTATAGTTCTACCTGTTCCTTTTTTTTTTTTTCAATGTATTTTTCTCATGTTCTGCTTTATAGCCATTGTAAAAGTTAATATCTACCTTTGCAAAAGTTTAATTAGAATTACAGCTTTGAACACACAAAGATGATGAGATTCGACATTCAAATGATCTCCCGAAACGAGGGAGGCAAATGGCATAAAACAGAAAAGGAACATTTGAAAACTGGCAAGACACCCCCACCCAATTAATTCTCAGAACATAAAAAAGGCAATAGGTAGTAAATCTTCCATGCTCTTCAGCCATTAATGTGGCTTCTCAGAGAAAGCTGTTAGAATTTGAACACCCTGTGTGACATTAAAAAATGAAATATTTTAGTATGTTGCTTCAAAGTGCAGAGAGGTGGTATAACAGTATCTGAGAGTACTTAACATGTTGCCTGGTTTTGTATCTCTTTGAAGCCTCAAAGGTCAAAGAGCATAGTTTTTAAAATCATATTTTAAAAAGTTGTTCTTACTAAAAGTTAATTCTAAGTATATTCAGCCATCACCCTGTAAGCATGCCCGTGTAACAGAGAGGATAGGGAATGGAAATACAGTGGCATTATTTTGCTTTTGCTTAGTTCTACAACCTCAGGCAAATCCCATTTCCTTGCCACTACTGTGGGCTTTAATTTTTCTTTCCCCTCCCATCACTGTCCCAGACGAGGTGAGCAGGGATTCTTTCACCTGGGGTTTGTATTTATTAATACATTGATGCAACACAGTGGAGTCCCCATTACTTTGGGGAACTTTCATTCTTGTAATAACATCCCAGTTGCATTGATTTCCCCACCTCAAGTCAATATTAGGAGGTCCTTAAGGCCCAGTCTTCCACAAAAGATTACTATCAGCCCAGGTACAGCTGAATTTTGTTCTCCTTTGGATTTGACTCCTGCAGTAAGACATGAGTGCTATATCCCTATGTTTTCTGAATCAAACAGCTGAGTTTTGATGTTTACATGGGCTTTTTTTTTTTTTTTTTTGGTTACAAATGAATTTCACAAAAGTTTAAGAAATCAAAACATGTCACAACAAAGATTTATTTCATCTTTTGGTTTGCTCTACCTTTAATAACTGTGGCAGTGCTCGAATTGCAGACCTGTGTGATAATAAGTGATCTGCAGTCTGTATCTATGAACTATCAAACAAACCTTTCATGGTAAGTGGAAGATTGTTTAGTGCTGCAATAGAAGTAGCTTGTTCCTCGGTGGTTCCATAGCTCCTGGCACAGTGCTGTGTTCCAGGCTGTTCAAATACGGAGCCCTTTGTGGCAGAGAAAAGCCCTCAGGGGCTTTTTAAGCAATGTGTGCCTTTGATCTAGTTTTGTCTTGCTGCAGCTCTCTCTTCCAACAGCTAATTTTTATTAATGTTTTCCCCAATTCTTCCTCTCTGCATGTTGAGGATGTGATTTATCCTCCTCACTCTGCTCCCTGCTGGACAATTGGCTGGATCAACACCACCCACTAGGGCCAGGCTACTAGGCTAGAACTGGCCCAGAAGAAAGCCTTGATGGCTGTGTAGGATGGGGGACAATGGAAAACCAACATCCTTTAGAAATGGCCATTGCTAGAAATACCCATCAGCAGAGCAAAAGAGCAGTGAGCAAGCTGGTTCCTTTCAAGTCCCTCTTAGCAGAGTTACTATAGCAGCACACCTCAGAAGCATTCTCAGATGTGACCTAATTCTCAATCCTGTTGGTCTTCGGGATGATATTTGCTACTCTTTCTCCTCCATGCTGCAGTGGTGTTTTTCTGTCACAGCGTTTTTGTGGCATTTTGGTATTTTCATGAAGGGTGAGGGGCCATTTCTGCTGCCATTGGCCACTCTGAGTTGTGTGACATGCTGTGAGGAGCCCAGGCCCAACCTAAGGAGGATGGCTATTAAGCCAATCCAGCAAGATGTTTTCAGAGCAGGAAGGACATGAGACATTGCTATACTGTACTTTCTAAATCTATTGCTGTCTTAAATCTTTCATGGCATTGATTTCCTATAGGATATCTTTTTACATTGATGGGCTAAAGTAGTGCTGTCCATGAAATCCTGGCTTTCTTGAAGTCTGGCAAAAACCTTTAGTGATCTCAGTGGATCCAGGCTTTCACCCTCTTTTTTATTTGAAATTATGTTAGAATAAGCATTCCCATTTCACAATCCTGTATTGTACTGTTGTTATTCCAATCCTGACAGTCCTCTCTGTTAGCAGGAGAAACAGCACTTCAGAGATCTCAGCTGGGATTCACAGGCTCTGCAGGATGACACCAGCCACACCTTCAGCAGCACAGCAGACTGGAGCTGTTCTGCATTTTTAAAAGAATGTGTAACCAGAGCCAGCGGGTAGCTGTGCAGTGCTTTTTGTGGTCTGTCATGAAATCATAAAGAGCTCTACTGCTTTGCCCTGACCCTCCAAAAGTCTCAGAGCTTCAGCCAAGAAGCTGTCTAAGGCTGTAGTTAATGTGGTAACATAAGGTTTTAAAACAAAACAAAGCTAAAGATACAATCAGTGGAGAATGCACAGTGTGCGTAGTGGTTTGCAATTGATGAGATCAGAAGGGCCTGATGTCCCTGTCCTTTTAAAAGCTTCAGCAATAGTATATCCTTCAAGCAGGTGTTGCCCTGCAACACAGGAGAAATCTCATATTTTATACCTTTAAGAGTGCATTTTTCTTCAGAAGCACTATTAAAATTGTTATATTGGCTCTGATATAACACACTAAAGCAGAACTTGTGCTGTTCTGTTTGCTTTTGGGACTCTGGTTTTGATTGTTCTCCCTGAAGCCAAAATGTTTAGTGGAGAAGCTGCCAGCTGTTTGGTTTAGCCTAAATCCCATCAATTTCCCTGCATGGAGTGTCATGACTGTGCAGGGTTCTCTCTCTGCTTATTGTTCTTGCAAGTTGCTCATCAAATTGCTACCTCAGAATGGGCTTTTGTTGCTTCAGAAGGCATCCTCCTGAAGTAGTAGTTGCAAGCTCACATTTCTTGAAACGCGTTTGAACATGGACTTGGTTCAGGAAGTCACCTAAGTGCTTTATGGGCCAGCAGAGACTTTGTAGATTGCACTTGATGGGAAGCCTCTGCTTTTTTGTTCAACTGTAGAGTAGACCAGTCTGCTTCCCCACTTCAAGTTCTGCTGCATTTGTCTGTCATTTTGTTGTGAAGTCAAAGGGGTTTTATTCTGTTGTTAAGCTTTACTTTTGGTGAGGAAAAAAAAAAAATGAAAGAAATGTGAACATCTGTGTGGAAATTACATGTAAGGCTGCTCTGATGAATTGTGTGTGTTTTGTTTGTTAAGAAACATGTGACTTCAGCACAGTCATCCTGGTAAGCGACCGTTGTATGAACACTGCTGCTGTTCACTTCTGCCCATCCAGTGTTCCATCACCCTTATTATAAAAAACCTCTTCCCTATATCTACTCTGAATCTACTCTCTTTTAGTTTCAAACTATTCCCCTTTGTCCTGTTGCAACAGGCCCTGCTAAAAAGTCATTCCCTGTCTTATAAACCCCCTCAAATATTGAAAGTCTGCAATAAGGTCTCCTCAGAGCCTTCTCTTCTTCAGGCTGAACAGGAGTAGAGAATCACCTCCTTCCTGCTGCTGGCCAGCTCCTAGGCAGTGAAGTTTGGAACCCGTTACAGGAGAAGCAGTGCTGCTGGAATAGCTCAGGATTCAGACTGCCTTTTTAGGAATGGAGGGTAAGGGCACAGAAGCCACAATGCATGAGTGATCAAGGTTTAGGTTTCCTGAAATGTGCAGCTTAGTTGGGCGAAATCTGTCACTGCATAGGAACCCTTGATTTGAAGTATCAGTGTTTTGATCTGTAAAAGATTATTTTTCAATTCAGACCACTCCTTTCCCCACTACTTCTCTCCTCCTTTTGCACTGCTATGATAGAACACTGAAACACCTGCAAACACACTGAACTAGTACAATCCTAGTGGAACTACAAGGCTCAGATTCATCGTGTTTTTTCACTGGATTTCCAGTATGATTGCACCTTATTTAAATTCCTAGATAAAGTTCACACTCTATTGCCAAATTGGCTGCCTGGGTGGAAGTGTATCCAGGAGACACATTGAGAGCACAGTGTTGAGAAGTGCTTTCACAGTCCTGGGTGGGGACCAGAGAGCAAGTGCTGAATGTGATCTCCTATGTTGGTCTGATATGCAGGTGACTTTGTTCACCTTTCTTGAACCATCCTGATTTACATTCCAGCTGTAAGCAATCAGAATGAAACTGGACCTCTCTCTGTTTCTCAGTGGAAGTCTCAGCCAGGATAATTTCAGGCAGCAATGACTTCATGTGCTGTGTCAGCAGCTCTTACTGCTTTGATGATGCATTTCACACTCTGTCTTGTGCCTTTGTCAGGTGATGCAGGATTTTTCAGCCACTTACTGGATTAAAATGTACAGGGATTTTATATGTTGTGTGCTTTTTTTGTTGTTGGTTTTGTTTTGATTTTTTTTTAATCTTTTCGCATGAAAATGTTTCAAAAATTTGCCAAAGGTGAGGTACAGAGTACCCCATCATAGAAATGTGGGACTGGGACTGCCTGGACACTAAAGGCTTGATTCTGAAATCACTGAAGTGGGTTGTCTTGAGAGACATGGTATCACCAAATCAGCAGTGCCTTGATCTCTACAAGGCAGAAGCTCTGGGTTCCGTCAAGTCAGAATTATTATAACATTTCCAGAAAACTTGAGTACCCACAGCAGCTCCAGCACTGCACAAAGGAGCCCTTTTATCTGAACAATCTGGTAGCAAAGCATCCAAACATCTTTTAGAAGTGTCCCCTCATCTTTGGGGCACATTGTGAAACCACAATGGAATCCCCGGGCTACAATATTATTCAGCATAAATCTGGTGCTTATCTGAAGCCCACGGCCACATTCAGTGACTGGAATGCATCTGGATCAGTGCAGGATTTCCAGCACGTCTTTTAGGATACTAGGACTGCAGCTATGCCCTCTTGCTACAGGGGTTGAAGGCAATAAGATTCCTTCTTTGCTCACTGGTATCAGCTCTGTTGGTATCTGCTCTCAGTCGTGCTGATTGTATGGGAAGAAATAGATCACAGCATTTGTGCTCAGTTAAAATGTAGGTGGTTTATTCCCCTTGTTCCCCCCTTCTAAAAGGATTATGATTAGCACTGATTTTTCTTTATTCACCAGGTATGCCAGACACAGTAATTTCTAATAGCTCTGTATGTGCCTTGATTTCTGTCATGTTGTCCTGAAATCAACCTGGGAAGCTTCTTATAGGACATCATCTGCCAAGAATCCCTGACTAAGTTTTATGTGCTCTGCGCTACTTGTCAGTAGACAGATGTGAAGATGTGAGTGTGGACCAGGGATTTTCAGAAGATATTCTGCTGTTGCTGATAATGTTGACAGTGGTAGAAAACAAACTCAGAAGTTGCAGTTGAATTTGTAAGCCTGTGTAATCATAGTATTCTGGTCCCAGCTACAAAATTACTGAATATTTGCTAACTTATTTGAAAGGACTGCAATATAAGGAAGTAAAAAATCAATACAAGTATGTCTGCAACAAAACTATATAAGGTCTGACAGCACCCTTAAGCATAGCCTCCATATCTTTTGATTTTTGGTATGAATACTGAAATAAAGAAAACGTATTGTGATTTTTAAAAAATGATCGATATTGCACTATTTATGGCGAATTTCAGCTTGGCATGGTGCTGACATTACATGATGTTAAACCTGGAAGAAGACAGGAGACAAACGTTTCTCTCTTGCCCTCTGTCCATGTTTCCTTTTATCTCTCTCCCTTTTTTTTTTTTTTTCCCCATCTTCTAGATTGAGAGTTTGGTAGACTGGTATCTGGCCAGAATTTGAGAATGAATATCGAGAAGAATAGTTAGGGTTAAATTCTAGTTTCTGCTCTGGTGTTTATTGATTTTCTATTCATAGAATGTGTTTGGAAATTTGCATATGTGCAAAATATTTCCAGCTAGATTTATTTGTTCTATCAAGATGCTTTTCTTATTTGTTTATTTGATAGTTTGAAGTATCAGGGATTTTCCTCAGTGAATTCAGTAAACCCAGGATTTCCCTTGAGTTCCATAAACTTGAAGAAATAAATGGCTAAATTCTAGACATTAAACACCTTGAAAATATACATATCTCTGACTGGATCTGAGACTCTTCAGCAAATGCATGGAAACAAAGCAAATCTCCAGTGCATTAATAAATACCTGAATTATAAAATTATTAATTAGAGTTATACCATTCCACATTTAAAAGGCATACAGAGATGCAAAGCATTATCCAGCCTATTTTGTCAGACTGGCTGTTAACTTAGTGGTTTGTGTGAGAAGGCAGATTGTTTCTGTCTCTCCCTCCCTGCAGAGTCACTGTGTCTCTCCTGCTCCTGTCCTGTGCCAGCCAGAGCAGGGGCTGCATTCCTGCTGTGCTGCTTTCACTCCCTTGGAATTGAATCCCAGTGCTTTCATGGTCTAAAAACATGAGGCTCTCGGTTTCAGTGAAAGTAGGATCAGGCAAGAAGTCCTCCAGATAGGACATCCATGAACAACGTCTCCATTCAGCCACTGAAACCCAGAATACATGTTAAGACACTGATTTCTCCCTTGCTGAAGGGTGTCTCTGATACTGATATCCAACCTCTCTAGCAGTTGTTAAACTTTGAGGAAAGATCCTTGTGGTTTGGTAGTTCAGAAGAGTCTTTAGTTTTGCTGCAAAGTTGTGTGTTTAACATTTTGCACCTGGAGCAAACAGGCATCCATTTCTGGGAAGTGCCTGTATGCACCACTGTGCTCCATTTACCAGTCTCCTGGAGTCAACTGGAGTGTCTTAAGCCACAGCTGTGGGTGCTCAGAGATTTTCTGTTGATAGATGTGCAATTCACTACAAGTAACTGCTCCTGAAGTAGTAGTAGTTAGTGTTTGATGCAGATGCTTGGCTGGTGTTTCACGCAGCATTCCTGTTCAGGTGTCTGAACCTGCAGGCATGTCCTGGTGCTGCTGTGCCTCCCAGCACATGGCTCACACAGCCTTATCCCAAGTGCTGCCATGGGATAAACTGGCATGTCCAAAGCATGGAAGAGTTGTTAACACAAGCAAGAGTGTGGGCAAAACACTTCCTGTCAACTGCAGAGCTGATGAAACTTGATTTTCCCAAGACTTAAGTCCTGCATAGGAGCACTGGGGCAGAGTAGCTGATATCTAATAGCAGGCTAAGATCTCTTTTTCTCCCCAGAATACCAAATTTATCTCTCATTCCTCCTGGTTTTGATGTAATTTTAAGAAATTAATGTTGTTTGGATTCCAACCTTGTTGCCAAATTGTAAACTGGCCAATAAGTTCAGCAATTGTTTTCCCCCCCATCATCCAAAAAATAGTAATATTGAAAGACTGAAATGAAGAGATAGGTAAACAAGTATATCTAGAATATCATTACCTCAGTTTTTGTTTCTGTTTTTTCTTTTTTTTAATTTTTAAGAAATCAGATCAAGAATCATTTGTACTTTGAATGAACCAGAGTTGTTCAAAGCAGGAAAATTTGCAGTGGGATCTGCCTTGGATGTCATTATGAATGAATGTGCCAGGAAGAGGTAGAAATACATAATCTCAAACTGCAGAAGGAAAAGAGCCCCATATATTACTGACTGCAGCTGTCAGTTCCACAGTCAGTAATTTTTACTCATGGTTGTATATTACATTATTACAAGGAGCACAATAACATGGAAGGTGATTTGAGATTAAACTTGCTTTTTTTCAATTGCCTGCAGTAAGGTGTAATGTAGGGCATTTTCTGCAGTGTAAATGGGTGCTTGCTTCTGGCTTTGGCTTATGTTTTTGCATTGTACTGAACTGTGGAAGGCAGTTTAAGGATATTACATTTCTGGAAGTAGCTTAGAAGTACATTTTCAAATATACTTTTTTACCCCTGTCTTCCTCCTGTCTTTTTAGACTTGGGAAAAATACCTATCCATGTGGATAAAAATCTTTTTTTCTGTCCTTCACAGCAAATGAAAATTTGATTTTGCTTATTAAACCTTTTCCAAGGCAGAAAATACCTTCAAGTGAATAAATTTTTCATGGCAGACCCCAAAGGCATTATGCTAACTTGGCAATGCAGCTCTAAAGTGACTAAATCTTTTGGTTTGAGCATATTATTTGTTTTCTCCCCACCACCCAAACAAATGGTAAAAATGAAACATTAAAGTGACCAGTTTGCTTTGTGTATGTGTGTGTACATTCAAACATTGCTGGTGTGTTTCTGAAATTCCCACACAAACAGCAAAATGAATTACTAATATTAACCAAGGCCACAGACCTTCTACACAAGTTAATTCAGTTCTAGGAGGTAAAAATTGTGAGATTCTTCTCGTATGTTTTCTTTTCTTTTTTTTTATTGTGGTGATTTCTTAGAGACTTTGTGTTGTTTAAAGAAGGTTTCTGCAATGGTAGCAGTAAGTGAATATTTCACTATGTTTGCTTTAAGCTACTTGCTGACCTTGCTTCCTGTGAGTGATGATCTTATTCATGGGGTTTTAATTCCAGTCTAATCCCAGCATGATGCCTGAATAGCACTTCTTTGGTTAAAAAATGCTCTCCCCTTCTCCCACGTGATTATTTCTTGTGTTTTTTTACTTGCATCTTTTAATTTTCAATTAAGAATTCTGTAGTGAACAAGGACCTGGACTAAAGCCAGTTTAAGGTCATTGAAAGTCTTTTCATTGACTGCAATGGGCTTTGGATCTGACAGCAAGTGTATTAAGAAATACTTATTAGTGTGTTGTAGTCATCTAACATGGTAAAACCAGTGGCCACCTGGTCCAAATGAGACCAAATTCACTGATTTACTGACCAAAGGGAAGCTCAGTTGGTTGCAGGAAATACTTTTGCTTTTGTGGTATATCTTCAAACAGAAAAAAGTTTTTCTCCTTAATATCAGTGTGCATGTTGGCAGTTTAATTACCTTGGCACAACAGGACCTTTATCCACATATACCCATCACAGGAATACACCTACTGAAAGGAGACACTGCATCAAACCATCTGCTACAATACATTGGTTGGTAACATTTAAATTACTGCCTGTCACAAGATGAATCCTATTAAACCCCTTGTAAATCAAATGGTAAATTGCAATAATAGGTTTAGCTGTTTAGAAAAAAATACATTAAACTACAACATGATGGAACCTTACATTTGTAGGTTTTATGAAAGAACAAATGTATAGGAGATAAAGATTTTAAAGAATCCCCCTGGATTGTAGCTCCTCAGCTGTCCCTGACTGGTTGGTAAGGAGCATGTTATCCTGAGCAGGGCTCACTAGATGGCAGAACAAGACAACCTTGCTCAGGCACTGAGGGAACCGGGAATTTCTAGGGACTGAAACAAAAAACTGGAGTTACAGTGAAATTAGACAATTTGCAATAAAAAGAATAAGAAATTGAACAAGAGGCAGAAAGTTTGTTTCCCCTTGATTAAAAAAAAATAAAAAATTAACAAATTTAGATTCTTAAATTGACATTCTAACAAGAACAATACAATAATGGTTAAATTGCACATGCAAGTGTGGAAAAGTGGAGTCTTTATTTTTGAAAGACAATGAAGCACATTATAAAGCAAATAGCTTGACAATAATTTCTCCTTGTCTGTTTTTAGTGAAGACCCATGTGTTTGAATAAGAACTTTCTTCATTGTTTCCAGCAGCTTCTCTTTCAAACAAATCCCTGTATTCATAACCTTAAAGCTCTGTTGCAAGAAAATGGATCATGAGAAAGAAAGATGGAAATGGCCCTTGGGGTCATATTTTTATCTCAGCAACACTAGTGTGAATCCAAAGTAAGTGTGAGCAGAATTGTGTAATACAGTTCATTCCCTTGTCAATAGGGCATTTTTTGCTGTCATGAATTTTCAAGTCATTTGTCTAGCATAGCTTAAATGTCACTAAACAACTCATTTTCTGGCACTTCCTCTGGAAGAGTAGTCTACAGACAAAGAAAATATCTGTGACATCAGTGGCTTCACTCCAGGAGCAAGTACCAATAAAATGTGCTTGCTACAAAACATGTTTTTTCCTCATTCCATGAATGCACCATTGCATCTGTATTCCACTCTTCACCTTGTTATCAGAGCTGCTTAGAGGGTCACAACTGTCTGAACAGCAAAGAGCTTCACTGTATCAGTGTTGCCAAACATACCAGAACACACACCTCACCTCAGAGGATGATATTGGACTGTGAGTGTATTTGGCTTTTGCAACTGAAAAATTTGCTACTTTACAAGGTTTCACAGAAATCATAGAATCGTAGGATGGTTTGGGTTGGAAGGGACTTCAAAGATCGTGTTTCAACCCCATGCTGTGGGCAGACACCTTCTATTAGACCAGGTTGCTCAAAGGCCCTGGCCTTAAACACTTCCAGGGAAGGGACAGACACATCTTCTCTGGACAACCTGTGCCAGTGCCCCAACACCCTCACAGTGAAGAATTTCTTCCTAATATCGGATCTAAACCTACTCTCTTTCAGGTTAAAACCATTCCTTCTTGTCCTTTCTCTGTGTGTCCTGGTCTAAAGTCCTTCTCCATCCCTCTTGTAGAACATTTTGGTTACTGGAAGCTGCTCTAAGGCCTCCCTGGAGCCATCTCTTCTGCAGACTGAACAACCCCAAGTCAGGTATCACTATTCTTTACTACATACTTTTAAAAGTTTACTGTAATGTTGGATTTCACATTGTTTCTGAGTGCTTCTATTCCAGCAGGAAGTGTGACTTTTCTAGTTTGGGTTTATTTAAACAATATGAAAAGAAAGGAAGAAAAAAACCCCTACAGTTTCCAAGAGATTTTATCTACATATAGCTATAAAATACTGTTTTGTTTGGGAAAATCTTTGTCTTCGTATAGTAATGCTACCACATCATTTACAAGGGAAAAGCAGGAGATTTGCATATAAATTGCTATTTTTCATTATAGAGTCAATTTTTTTCTGGGCCATACAAAGACTAAGGTGTAGCCTGTAGGTAGGAAAGTAAGCAGTTTAAAGAAAGAGATTCTGCATTCTGAAAGGACATGGTGATTTTAAAATATCAATCAAAGCAAATATTGTTGGAGAAATTTTCCTCTAAACTGGCTCATACCTGTTCTTATAGTTCAACCTATTTGGTTGGAATCCCTGAAGGACCAAGCTACCAGCAAGATTGCACTGAGTACTGACAAATGTAGCTTTGTTTTTCCACCAGCTAAAATAGCCTTTTCCATTCTAGTAATTCATGGATGTTCTCAGTTTTGCAATTGTAAAGAATTAACATTCAGGAATTCAGCTTCTGGTTAAATGTTCTTAATACCTTGTAAACCTGTTAGTCTACTAGAGGAAGTCTAGGCATTGGTGCAGATCTGTTTTATAGGTTGTAACCTCTGAGAAGATATGTCTGGTTCCTCAAATGTTAGGAAACTCAGGGTTTTCATCAGTTTAGAAAAATGTGAATGAGTGCAACTGAGTGGGTAAAGACAACCCACTCATGACACAACACAACCCCTCAGGGTGACCAAGGGATTTGTCACGGCAGAAGAGTCCTCAACACTTATGGGTAGCCATAAGTGTTACAATATTTATGTGGCTATCAAATATATGTAGAAAACATGGTAACGGTCATAAATGCTCAAAAATAATCCATCTCTGTGAGTCAAAAAAAAAATTTGTTAGTTATTTGAGAGAATTTTTTGAGGCAATGGCAACCCAGCCCGAAGTTTAGTCACGTAGCTGGTTATTGAGGTGGCAAGAGCTGGTGATCTTCCTGGCAGTCTGTTGTGTAGGGTGTAGTAATGGGGTGGTGGGATTTCAGTTTCCCTGCTCTCTGGGGAAACAAGGGAGTGTAAAATTGGTCACCAGCACCAGGAGGAGACTTGTAGAGGATTTGAAGGAGAAAAGCAAAACTGCAGCACTTCTGAAGTGAAAACTTTTTACTTCCCATTTGAATCTCAAATACTGAGATTGTACTTAAGCCACAGGCTTCGTGACCTGAGAGATATGTGTCACAGAGTGAAAGAAGAGTTTCTTATCTACATGTAATTCATGTTATTTATGGTCAAATGGTTTAGTGGAAGTCAGAATTTGAGGTTAGAAGATTGACTCTGTATGAGCAGTTATTACTTCTACACAAAATCAGCAGTTGCTTCTATTTCTCTTGTGTTTTGTGTATCTGAAAGCTGTTCTGGTAACTTTGTCTTTGACAGGAGACTGAGCTGTACCATTTTTAACACATTTCTAACACCATTTCTTAACACCCCTTCTTCAATTTATGAATAATTGTATAGTATCTATACAGTCATCCTCTTTTGGCAGTATTTTCATGAATGTTTGTGGTGTTATTCTTTATGAATTAATGCAAATGTCAGAATAACATATATTAGTGTTTAGGACTAGGTGTGTTTCAGCAACTTATTCAGTTTATTTAGATATGAAGCTTAAAGGGTAATAGGCAGTTTTTAACAGAGTTAATAGAAAACAGTCAGAACTACTAAAAATAACTGCAGTGCTGTGGAGGGAATGATGTTGCTGCATGATAATTGACGGGAGCTATAGGAGAAACTATAAGGGGGATTTGTTACAAAAGGTGCCATCATATGAGATGGTGTGTCAGACTATGTTGACATTCAGAAGTAGTTTATTTCTTTCCATAGACCTAAAAATATTTCAGCTTCATCAGGGGTGGGCTTTGAACATACAGAGATGTTCAGATTTTGTTCTGCAAATTTAGCAATGGGCTTTTCTGTTAAATCTGGTTTGTGGAAATGACAATAGACATCTGACATATTAATATCTGTTATTTTTAAAAGAAGATACAATTTTGGAGATTTTTGACCAAATTAAGACCAAGTGTTTATGATACACTGAAGGCCTAGTTCCAGATTGCGGTTCTGAAGGTAATGGAATAAAAATTGTGAAACGTTGGTAGTAATTTGTCTTGTAACTACCTAAAAGTAAAAGCTTTACAACTTTATTTATTTAGAAATTTCTAAGCTGTTCAATTAATTATTTTAATTTGATGAATTAGTCATTTTATGATAATAAAACAATCAACCAGAAACCCACTTAATAGCTGTTATTTTTATTGCTGAGCATCTACATGGATTTCAATGTGCTTAGAAACATCAGCTCTGACCTGAGAACCTGCTGCACTTTCAGACAGGCTCTCATGTTCAAATTGCCCAGTGCACTGAAATGCAAATTCATGCATAAAGTGAAAAACAGAAAACTGAGGATAAATTAAAAAATGAACACCAAAAATAGATTTTTAAAATGCTTTTGTCATCTTTCTTCTGTGAGTTCTGTCTGCTGCCATATCTGGCAGGGTCTTTGAAAGACAGGACTAATCTGGTTCCAGCCCTGCCCTACCTGGGACTGGTCTTAAGATCTGTGGGAATGTAGTTACTTTTGAAACTTCCATATCTTTTTTATATTTGGTTTAAATTAGCAGATTCAAAGAATATTAGAGAGAATAGGCAGCTCGATCACACCAATTTTATCTCATTAACAAGTCAGGCTCAAAAACCCCAGCAAATTGACTTAAATGAGTTACAAAATGTGACTAAAAAAACCCGCCAGTTCACACTCCTTAAAGTTAGAGGACTGAAAATCTTAGTCCTTTTTGCTTGCTCTATTTATCCAGCTTATTTTCTAACAGAACTTCTTGTAGCTTGCCCTACAGACTAACACAAAGCTATCTCTTCTAGGGTGTCTGTGGTAACATGATCAAACAGGAACATGGAATATCTGGTTCCAGCTCCTCTCTGCCATGAGGAGTCTCTTTACCTCACTTTCTCCATTTGTAAAATGGTGGTAATGACTATGATATCATTTGTAACTATTATATTTATGACAAGTCCTTTATAAGCATCAAATATGACTGAATATGTTCACAAGACGGAGCTCCATCCACTTTTTGAGATGTTAAGAGACATGTTGTGTCAATGAGGGCACAGAGACAATCCTGAACCTCCTTCTAAACTTTCTGTGCGTGATTTTATGATTTGATGGCAAAACCCCCCCAAACTCAAACATGCAAAAAAATGAGCCTAAGTGAGAGAGCAAATCTGGGGTCTGCAGACAACTGGGGGTTACAGGCTCTGGTTCTCTTGTTCTGGAATCCACTGCCTTACTTTTTCTGTCTTAAAGTTCCAAAAGGCCACAATCCATCACAGATGTCCAAGACCCCTTCTGCTTGAAGTCATATAAAAGAAAGAACACAAGCTGCTGAAATGGCTTTCTTGTCATGGTGTACATTGCAGTTGTTCACAGCTGAGTGATAGATTTGTTGTTTCCCCACCAGGGAAATTTTCTCCTCTAAGACTCCCTTAGACACACTGGCCTCCAGGTGGAGGATGAGGTGGGACATGACTGTTTCCATCTTTGTAACCCTTCAGTAGTTTCCGATTCCCTTTCTGTTTGCTCTCCAGGAGGTCACACGGTTGGAAAGAGAGAAAGAGAGTTTGTCTCACAGCTCTATTTAGACCTAAGCCTGGTTAGTAGAAACAGAATTCCTCACAGTTGCAGGATAATGTAACATCATAAATAGAGCTATCAAGAATGTCAGGCAGCCTTTGTGGTTGTCAGAGCAGTGAAGTTAAAAGAAAAGGTTGGGGGTTTTTTTTCTTTTTTTTTTTTTTACTAAATAGCTTTCCTCAGACTGTCAGGAGAGCACCTGGTGAAATGAAGCCTTGCTTTTGCTGTGTAGCTTTTGTTCTTAGAGATGGTTTAAGTAATAAATATGATGAAATAATTACATAGAAAAATAACAACTTCATTTCCATCAGAACACTAAGGGGTGGATGTGATTCTTCAAAATGTCTTGAATACTTGAGGAAATAATTACAGCTGGGATACAGCTGAAATACTCCATGTAGTATCCCAGTATCTATGGATAGTAGAGGCTGTGTAGTACCTGAAAAAGCAGGGGGAGTGAAGGTTAGATGCTCACGCTAATTACTCTGGAAATGGTTGATTGGGAATGAATCACGTCTCATCTCATTAGCATTCAGCAGCATAAATGCTGGATAAAAAGGAAACAAACACTTGGAATTGCAAGGGGAGGTAAAAAAGGGCCAGTTTCTCTGTTGATGTAAATCAGGGTGGTTTTACAGGGAATTCACTAGAGCTTGGAATAATTTATGCCTGCTGAGGACTTGGCCTTAAGGAACCAGCTGGAACAAAAGTTAATTCTTAAGGGGACCCTGAGGTGTCCCTGGAATCTCTGCAAAAACAAGCAGTGTGTTTCTGTCTGCCAGGAGCCTGGCCACATCTGTGTCTGATTTATCAGTAAACATATCATTTGATGTTTTCTACAAATGTGAGCAAAGAGGACCGTAAGACTCTTAGATCCTTGGCTTTACTAGCCTAACTGTTAAATCCTCAATCCTAGCCCCAGAGCTGATGGCTCTTAATTCTCCCCACAGGAGGTGGTTGTGGCTAAAGAAACAGTAAGGGTAGAAACAAGGTGCTTAGTATTATCACTAATTACAGCTATTTTATGCTTTATTATCTCTAACTACAGGTGTTTCATCTTACTAGTGTGACTCTCACGCACTCCACCCTTTAAAATGCTACCTCCTTCCTTGTGGTCACAGGATGTCAGGGGAATACAGAGCAGGAATTTCAAGCTGATGCTAGAGCTGCTGTAATACCTCTGGAACACAGGTACAGGAAATATTGGAATGAGTTTGTTTCTCTGTGATATAGTTGCCTGCTGGTAGAGTAGGTTGCCACTGCTTGGTGCTTCTTTGCCCTCTCCCAGTATAGAGACCAGACAGAAGGGTCTTGGTGGCTTGTGAGTAGCAATGAATGAACCTTTCACTGTGATCTGCTACTCTTAGGCACAGTTTGGTGTGACCCAAACCAGAAGCAAGAGAAATCTCAACTGTTTCTTTTTTAAATATTATTCAGTGGTTTTTTTCTGTTTTCCTAAACACACTTAGCAGTAAAGCCCTCTGCAAGTGTGTTTTGGATGACCTGGAGTAATTTCCTACTGTTCTCTAACAGCTATCTTCAATAGGCTAAAGAGTAAGGTAGAACATTTGTGGACAGGATACATCACAGAATGCTGCTCTTGGCATAAAATACAGCAGTGGCATAAGTCTGGTTTACAGTAGAAAAGTTGTAGTACAGGACACAGAAGCATGGCAGGCCTCATTATTGTCAAGGGAGCACTCTGCCTCTGCAAAATTTATGGTGGTCAAGGTTTTGATAGCAAAATACTTAATGCTTACTTTATTTGAGAAATACAATGAATTTTTATGAATGTTTTCATGCTGAGGATAGTGGTGTAATATGTGTATATGTTTCTGGAGGAATGGTCTGGTTTCCTGAGTTCTGGAGAGTTTGTGTGTGACTAATAGAAGAGAGACAGTTCTGCTCTCTTACGTCAGCTGTGAAAGGTCAGGTGTAGTTCTTGCCCTCAGGGCTCAAATACACCTTGTAAACCATCCTCTTAAAAGGATAATGGCCCACAAACTGAGGAGTTCCAAGATAAGTGAATACAGTTTGGTGCCTTGCATATTGGACAGATAATGAGGAACCCACATGCTTTTTATTGGGCTTTCCTATTTTCTCTACAGGTAAAAACAGACTCTTTTTTGTTTGTTTGTTTTTGGTTTTTTGTTTGTTTGTTTTGTTTGTTTGTGGGTTTTTGTGTTTTGGTTTTTTTGTTTGTTTGGTTTGGTTTTTTTGCTCATTGCACAGCTAAGCTTTAGGAATTTGCAGGGTTAGTAGCATTGTTGGAGGTTACCACAAAACTGTTAGAGCTTAATAGCAGACACGTAAGTGATATGATGCCTAGGACAAATACTACAACTATTGAAATTTGTAGCAGTATCCTATATAGAAATAAGTTCTTTGTTATAAATATAAATTAATTCAGGCATCAACTGATATTCCTGGTTTTTGCTGTTAAATTTTTATGAATAGTAGCTAGCTCAGTAAACCCACTGAGTTTGTAAATATGACAGGGAGGTATGGGAGTGAAAATACTGTGGCCATGCTCATCTTTTATTACTAATTAGAGGAATCAAAGAGCTCTTTCTTGAAGAGCAGGAAATCTTTTCATGAGGATATATGTTCTCAATACAGGAGAGGTATTAGGGCATTTTTCCTCATTCCTCCTCTTTCTCCTCCTCTCCTCTTGTCATTCCCCCTGCCAAGTTCTTTCATGCCTTCATTTTGTCTGAAAGTGATTTCCTGTCAATTAGAAATACTTATTTTCCAAATGATCCTTGATGCCAATATAACCTTAATCTCCACTGTTTGGGTTAGTTAACTTTTTAGAAGTGAATGGGAATTTGAAGGTAAGGGAAAGATTTTTAATTGGGCAGAGAAAGAAGACTCCATTTTAGGGGATTTCGGAAGGGGAATGAGCTGGTCTGCTGCTCAAAACACCTCTCACTTGATGGGCATGGAAAAAGCTTGTTTTAGGGGAATATTGCCTACTGGACTACTGTTAAAGTTTTGGTTGCTGCCTGTAGAAACTATGGATTTGGGTTTGGGTGATGCCCAGACATAGTTTTGCTTTCAGTTTTGCAGCTCTAGACCATTTGTGGTGTTTGTCTGTGGCTGCAGAACAGTGTTTTCTTCCGACACATGTATGTAAGGGGAAGGTGATTAGTTTACCATAAGGTGCATCCAACTTCTTGATGCGCAAGTAAGTGCTTTCTTCAGAGATGTATTTGTAAATACATATTTGCATGGGGATTGTTTCTTTCCTTGGATGACTTTTTTGGTCCCGTTTTATTTCTTGTCTGTGGGAATGGTTGTACACAGGTGTGGAGAGGTGAAGTAACCCACATAAGTGAAGGAGAGTGACTCTGGCTTATTCATGTTGTAAGTGTTCATACAAATATCACACAAATCCAGAGAATTACTTATCTAATGAGTCTGAATAAGCAATATATGTAGCAACACAGCAAAGTGCATGAGAACTCAAAAAACTAAAATGCTGTTTTAAATTGAAGTGGGTCAATCTGCCTTTAAGAAGGGAGACTGCTTGAACAGAAGTGGCTAGAAGTGGCAGATCAATTGATCACTGCAAATGTTTGCCCTGCTCTAATCTTATTTTCTTGATCACGTAACTCCCATTAATGGATTTTTATGAAAACTTAGTGCACATTTATGAATGAAAATACTGCTTGAACCAGGGAGCTGTATCTTTCATCAGGAAGTTGACCTTCATTTTAAGACATGTCAGCTCTGGCCACTTCTCATCATGAGATGAAATTCTTCTCATTCCTCTATTCAATAATCTGTGCATTATGTGTCAGTGCAACACTGTCACTCACTCCACAATGGGGGCAAAAAGGAAAAACCAAAGTTGACTTCAAATGGTGTTACTTTATTTCTGGGAGCAGCAACTTGGATCCCAAACCCCTGATATCTTATTTTTTCCCTTGTGGCTTTATGCAACATCTACTGCTCCTTCAAGCTCCACAGGGGAAATGATGAATGGTGGATATGGAATTCACACTGGATACATGCTGCATCACAGAATAATAGGATGGTGGTGGTGTGATGAATAGGACATCAGGGTGAAAATGGGGAGGTGGGAAGGGATTGGTCTCTTGAGCTTGGACAGGAGGTGTGTGCTGCAATCAGTAAGGTTTAGTACCTCAGTTACTTAGACACTTTTGCCTTATAGAGCAGACAGCTGATGTTGTAGCTGTGATATGCAAAGTAGTGGTTGCAGTGCAGAAGCCTGGAATTAGCAAATTGGTGGCTGGTCACTAGTTTGAGTCTGATCTAGTCAGTAGACTCCAAGTTACTAAAGTAAATAAAGATGTAATAATATATATTAATAATTAACAAAGTAAATTCTTTCCCTGTTATGGTTAAATACTGAGTAGCAGAGGGACTCTAAGTCCCTGCCACCTAGGGGCAACTGTATTAAAAGTAAGTTGTGAAGTACATAACCCAATTTTTTTTTTTCTAGAAGAGTTTACTATTGAAATTAAAACTGCAAAGATGGAAAGGAAAATGCTGTGATTTTGCTTATATGTGGAAAACTAGAAACATTTCACAATAGAAGTCACTTTGAACTGACTCAGTATTCGTTGCTTGTGGATTTTGCTGAGCTTGTCAAACATAAAGAAGTGATGTTTAAAAATGTAATGGTGAAGCAGCTGGAAATTTCTTGGCAACATCATAGTTTCATACATAGTGTCACATCACTTTAATGGTTTTTTCTATCAGAAATATCTTTTAAGAGTTCACAAAACCAATTTTGGATCTCCAAATACAAACTTAAATCTGGCAAGGTCATCTCTTATTGCTGTCGTTTCAAAAAATATTTCTTAGTGTTTTAAATTAGCATGGCATATAATTAGTGAATATGTTATGGGGAAGAAGATATTCTTTGCTTTTCTTCCAGTAAAACAGGGAAATAAGTGACTTTTCTTGTGGTAATTTTTTTTTGAGGGGGGTGCAAAAAGAAAAAATTGGACTTGATAAGTTTGGCATGAAACTAAAAACTAGGCACCGAATATAGGAAATTTTACGTTGCACTCAAAGAAACATTTAGTGAGTCTTGAGAAGGATGTGAAATGAAGCACAGTTGGGTGGTCAGCTCAAAGATCTGAATCAGGAGCCTTTAACTTCCGTTTCAGAGTGACAATGACTCTGACCTTGGGACACTTGTTTGGTGCATGAAATTAGATATTTGGAGACTCTACACATTCAAGTTCATGCGTATTGACTGACTCCTGCAGTCACACAGGGCCACGCAGACCTTAATCCTCCCTCATGGCATAAATGTGCAGAAAGGTGTGTGTTTTGTGGTGTTTCTTACTGTGTGACAAATTGCTATGAGTCAGTGCTGCCCATGGTGATATTACACTGCCAGCAGTGCACAGTCAAATAATCAGACAGCAACACAGAGAAGGGGAAGAAAGCATCAATGCACAGTTATAGTTGGCTTAATGTCCTAAAATTTGCATAGCTTAACTTTTTTATGTACATGTTTTGTAGTTTCTGGGATGAAGTGAAAACACTGGACTCAATTGAGAAGACAAAAATTCAACAGAACTTATTTTATGAGCTTTGGAAAGTTTCACACAGACAGCTTCACAGAGAAGACACCCTTTATAGACATATGTCTGATCTGGGATTTTTGAAAACAGTTCAGTGTTCCCATTACTTTCAGTGAGGAGGGCTGAAGCCCCACATGCAAGCTGGGATTAGCTCTAGGGGCAGATGAAACAATAGCAAGTTCCTGGATCCTTAGCCTTGCTGTTTTACCGTTCACTTAAATCTTGTAGCTCTGTGTGTGTTGAAGGAAAGGGAACAATTATATTGAACTGCCACCTCTGACTTGATGAGCTCCACATTTACAGCAGTGAATCCAAAGCTAAATGTTACATCAGTTATTTCAGAGACAGAGGTACCAGAAACAGATCAGAGGCAGGTGCTAAGAGGACAAGTTCTGGTGTAGAATGACTATAGGCTCCCCTCTGAAAAAGCAGTAAATTGTAGGCTGGAGAGCACCACACTCCTGATGTGTGCTGAGGAGGGAAAATGAAGAAGGTGAGAGAAGAAAGACTGATAAGAATTGCTGTTTTAGAGGAGGGGCTGCATTTGATCCTCTTGGTAGGACATTTGGAAATTATGTCAAAGCCCAGCAAAGACTGACAGATATTAACCACCAAGCTTTCAGTTCTGACTCCAATGTTTTCATAACTGCAGCTCTTCCAGAGTCATAAGAAACGTGTAAAATATATGCATGGAAGGTCAGTGTTTGAAAACACATACAGAGAGCACCATAATTATCTGAAGGTAAACTGTCAGATATTGCGATGGAGTGTTTTAGCAGCCTGAATTCCTGAACTGACAAGCCTGGGTTGCTGATCCCATTTGCACGAGCATAAAATCTGAATGACTGTCCCTTGTCCAAATTTACACATCCAGAATTTTATTTTAGAAATGTGCTCTAAGGTCTCCTGGGAAAGAACCTGATTAAAATTTGTCCTGGGATAAAACACAAAGCATTATCATCTCCTCTTTGAAAGGTTTCCCTAATCCCAAGACTTGAGCATGGAACTAAATTTAGATAGTGTGGATGCCATGAAGGCAGTGCACGTTTTCTTTAGGCAGTGACAAACAGTATATTCTCAATCACTCAGGTCAGAGTTCAGCTTTCATCTCTCCTCTGGTCAGAGGCTGGATGACATCCTGAACAACTGGCTCCTTGTGGTTTATGATGCCAATTGACAGTGGAGTAGTTTATTATATGATCTACAGCCTTTAATTGTCTGGAGAGATGTGGAGTTGATGTTTGATAAGCCATTCATGGTAAAAGAATAACTGCTACAGAGCAGTGGGGCTGAAGAGGTGGCAACACAGGACATTGTGTTTACTCTGAGTGCTCTAACTGCTTTTTAAGTCTGATCTGGAGGCATGTGGTGAAAAGAATGAGAGAATAGAAACTTCACTGCTAATGTACAGGTCTCTGTCAAAGGAAATTTGGCTTTTCTGCACTTCTAGGGAAAAGCACGGGTCTGAATTTGAATGCTTAGAGTATTATCTTATGAATTAATTTTCCTGGGGTGAGCAAGTACATCTGTGTGTATACAAATCAATAAAGAGAATCAACATCTGTGTAGTATCTTATAAACATGAATTAAATCTAATAGCTTCATAAAGTGAAAACTCAGGCAAAGATGTTAAAAGTCTACTCCTGATTTACACTGAGGCCACCTTCCTGTTTCAGGAGTATTGATGTCAAAATTAGTGCCAAGCAACTTGTTTTCAGTGTCCTTTGTAGTGTCCTTGACTTCCCTGTTATTCAGTTTGCCCTCTTTATAACAAGAGGCTGTGCTGACTGCTCAGGAGACAAGCTAAACATCCACAGGCCAGCAAAGAGCTTGCAGTAATTGTAACAGCAGCCACAGCAGCCCCTGAGACACTTTTACCATACTTGACATAAATTAGCTTTCAAGCTGTATGAAACCTGTGACCTTCATTCATTGCTTTATAAAATCAGAGGGCAGGTGTTTAACCAGAAGGACTTTTACTATCAAAGAAATGGTATGTGAGGATTTCAGACTATAATGTTCTAGGCTAATCTGCAGTTTTGTAAGGGAATCCTTAAAAATATTATTTAAAATTCAAGTATTATGTGTAAAATTAAAATATCCCTGAAAGCTGACAGGTGGATGTGAGAATAGAAAGCCAGGTGTGTGTCCTGTTGATTAACAGAAGAGTTAGCTTTTCATTGGTAAACACTTTAGTTCTTAATTGCAAATCCTCCACAGGTGGTTCAGAGTTGTTTTTCCCCTACTGGGGCATTACCCAACAGCTCTGACCCCTCAGTGGGAAACCTGCCTATGAAGCAGAGAGGTGGAGTGAGATCTGACTGGTAAGTGCTTTCTCTTTATGTCTTGTCCACATTATCAGTGCTTTGGGCAGGTAGGGTCCCAACAGAAGGGAAGAAATGCTGCCTTGAAGAGTATCTATTGCTGAAGAAATGTCTTAGAGAGAAAAGGGAGATTTTTAACAGTGATTTTTTTGTGCCAGATGAGCACGATTTGAAGCAATGGCATTACTGAAAGTGATCTTGAATGGAGTTCCTTTGAAATGAGGTTCTAGTGTTGCCTTGATTTGGATGAAAATTATTATATAGAAGGGCTGTTAAGAAGAGAGGAGCATTTACAACTGATTTTAGTGGGAATAATATTTCTGCCCTCTTAGTCTCCCCTTTAGCTAGACATGAATTTCATTGCATTGTTTGTGCAATATCACCAAAATCCTGTTTTTTCCACCAATACTCATCAAACATTCAGAATGAATTACATCATTTTATCTAATGTAGAACTTCCATTGAGTCTGGGGACCAAAAATATTGACTACATGGACTCAAATTAGTGGTGATGATTACATTCTTAGATTCTACATGCCATTTTTTTCTATTTTATTGAGTGTTTCCTTTAGATCTGAAGGCATACATGGTTGAACACAGATCAGAACTCAGAGTTTTGTACGTAGCAAATGATGTGGAACATGGGAAATAATTGCCCAAATTTTGGCTCTTTATGTCATAGCTGGTAGGAAAGGCTCTGTGAACCTCAGACCTGCTTAAGTTCTCGTGCAGATGCTGCAAACCAGAGCATGTCTGCGTTCCAAGATCTGCCTTGCCTTGCCCAGTGGGTGTGTGCAGGGAGAGAAAGCACAGGCTTCAGAAGATGTAACTTTGACAGTAGTAAGTAATGTTGAGATCTTGGGAAACCTTCCTTTCCTGGACATTCAAAAGAGGCTGCTGTAACTGAAGGCTACAAGAGCCTCACCATTTTCTGGATCAACCAGTGCCAAATCACATGTGTGCACAATCTTCTCTAAACAGGTACAAGTCTACTCTGTCCAAAGCCACTTATTGAGCTCAGCCTGTGCCTGCTATTAAGGTAATAAGAGACTGCTGAGAGGTAGCTTTGTTAGTAGGAGTTACAGGCTCAGAGATAGGTGGGACCACTTCACCTTTGTCTTCTAAACCTACCTTTCCCCCTTCTGGCCAGTAAATCAACCTGTATCATCTCCTACCCCATATATCTGAGAAGTGTAACAGCTGGTGTGTGGGTTGTCTTGAGCTCCTCTGGGCATTCCTGTTCACCTTTTCTCTCTGTTTAAGGAAATAGTTTCCTTTATTCCCCCCGCACACCAGCCCCCTCCTCACACCCCAATTGCTTGCAATCTGAGAACTGTAAGATTATAGCCAAAATCTTCAGATTCTGAATTGTTGCTGTGAAATACCCCAGAGCCAAAGGATACTCTGTGCTTGGAAAGGCTGTTTTCTCATGCTTATAATTTTGGAAATATGAGAGAGAAAGCAGAACAAAGCCAATGGGAATCCTGGCAAAACTAAATTTAAAGACAGCCTCCTCTGAGAATATACAATAAACTGAAAGCAATGTGATGTGCAGGTCAAGATCATTGCCTACTTTTAACCACTTAACAATCATTTTTAGTCAATGTTTGAGCCCAGCACAAACAATGTCAGTTGTCTTCTTTCCTCAATGAATTAGAAATATTTCATTAGGCAGGGAAGTGTTTTTCTTGTTTTCTACCTGAGCAAACTGATGCAGAGTGATGAAGGCTGAGGTTTTTCAAACTTGGCTGTCCAATGGGAAATCTCCTGCAGGAGCTGTAGATACTTAACATTTCAGATTGCTTCAGGTGATGTTCATGCCAAAACTTGCTAAGTTGCTTGAACATTAGAGCAGGTCTTGGGTGCTTCATAAATAAGCAGTGGAATAATTTGAAGTTTTGCCATTCCTGTTCAACCACTTTCTCAAGTGAACTTCATTCCTTTCCTAGAAATGGCAAAATGTTGTCATTATTGAACTAAAAAAGGCTCTATATGCCATCAGACTTAAAAAGTCAGGAAAATGGAAGATGCTTACATTAATGAAAATCACCTGGTAGCAATTAAAACAATACTTTTTAAGCAGAATAGCTGAATGTGCCATTGATTTAATGATCCTTGGCAGTGACTGTTTAGCTGGATTTACAGGAAGCTTCACATGACATTTCATTAGTATCACAGTGAATTAACTTTATAGTGGTGTAGTGCTTAATCCAATTTAGGCTTGGTATTATTAATGATACTACCAGGGAAATAGTTTTTAAGGCAATTAAACAGCAGTATGTAATGTTGCCAAGCATCACTACTGATATCCGATGGCATCACAAAATAACACATTTTAAAAAGGAATTGAAAATAGAAAGATAACACTTCCTGGTGATTTAATCCTTTGCACTCGGAAAGCTACCATGTCACATAAACTCCCTCAAAAGTTGTCTTTTAGTGTGGGTTTTTAAGGAAATACATTTATCCTTCTGCTTGCTAGCAGCTTGAGCCACATGCAGTGCATGTGTTGGCTCCAGCAAATGGTGCTTGGTTTACCAAGAGGGTGGGATGGTGGGGGGCAGGTACTCTTGACTCCAAACCTAATGGCAGATTAAGACCAATCAAAGCTGTACACACTAAACATTGTTAAATATTAGAACACGTAGGCTCAAGCTCATAC
Source organism: Pachyramphus minor (assembly GCA_013397135.1). Taxonomy (NCBI): domain Eukaryota; kingdom Metazoa; phylum Chordata; class Aves; order Passeriformes; family Tyrannidae; genus Pachyramphus; species Pachyramphus minor. The sequence continues at coordinate 359,001 of VYXB01005473.1, read as the reverse complement.
TTGTCTAGGCTATTGAAATCTTACAATATTTATGTAATGACTTTATATCAGCAGATATCTTAAGTAATTACTGACCTCAGATTTCAGGAGAACATCTTTGAATAAAAAAATGGCTCTCTTACCTGTATCTATTAGTGGTGCTCAGTAGCAGGTGCAAGTATAAGGGCTCAGCCCAAACTCATTGAAAACATTGCTGATGTGAATTCCTTGGGACCAGGAATGGAAATAAGTGTTTAGTTTTTTGGTTTGTTTATTTTTTTCTTTTAAATAATCCTATCACAATTTTATAGGAAGTAAAACAGGACAGTAAACTCCAGGCACCCTTTGACCAAAATGTTTGCTTACATCAGTTGTATTTTTGCCTAATATAAGACAGCACCCATAATTACCCAGCAAGGAACAATGAATTGGACCAAGTGAAGTGACAAATGCATTTTAAGAGATCGTAAAATTCCCATTTGCAGGCATTGTTGTGTTAATACCCCATGACCAATAACCCATATCATCATATACAAAAGTATTATTAAGCTGTAATTTATGAGGTGGGCTGTATTGTATGGCGGGCTGGCACAGAGATCCTGCATTTGCATGTTGTTATGGTTATGGTCTAATTTTGCTCATTGTCTCAGGCTATTTTATTTAAGTTCCAGGATAAAACCTAAGATATAATGGGTAAATGTGTAAGATACTTTAATGTCACCCTTTTGTCCAACAAACTGTGGGTTCTTAAGGCAGTTTATTTTATCATCTTGATGGATTTTTGCTTGATTCAAATTCTGTTCCCTGTTGCTCTTTGACATACAGCATACTACAGATGTGTTTAAGTGATACATTAGTTCCAAAGATGATTCTCATGCTAATCCTATTGCTTGTTTCTCTCCTTGATATTTATAGCAATGACAAAGTGCCTTTCATTTTATTTTATGGCATCAAAATGTAGTAGGGAAACAAGATGTCTGCACCCTTTACACTCTAGTGTTTTTCTGCCTACACCAATGTGCCAAGGGCATGTGTTGTGTTGTATCATATAATTTAATTTTATTTCCATGCAGTGATTTTCCATATTACAAGTGAGTGTGCCCTCCTGCCTGTTTGATTTTATGTAGGCACACTAATTTGTATGTGTGGGTTTGTCTTGTTTTTTTTACTTTAACTAAGGAACAGAAGTCACTTTTACTATTTACCTGTCCAAATAGATCACTTGCTGTGCTGTGACTTAAATCTAGATGATGATGTTAACAGAAACTTATATAACTGAAGTGAGAAGTTCAAAGCAAACAGTGAGTTATTCCCATAGTGTGATGTTAAACTGTGGCCCTCCCTACTAAAAGATTAAGTGATTTTGAAAAATCTTACATGGTTTGAAAAAGGAGACTCACATCATTTACAAAAGAAAAATCTCTCAAAACCAACAAAATTTAAAGAAAGTGCCTCAGACTGGAGAGTCCTTGCGGCACAAATTGCTGTGAGTGTTAGAGGACATTTCAATGCATATTTTTCCTTTTTCTGTACTGTTTTGTGGGCATCTACTGTGTTTTGGATTGATCTAATCTGTCAGCTCCTATGGCCTTATGTTTCTTACGATGTAGCCAGACTGAAGAGGGAAAATGTGTGACATGTATGTAAGCCAAAATGAACCAAACTTACTGATAGTTCTTTGCTTTCCCAGTCTCTAAAACCAGGTACAGGCTTTGTTTATCCTTCTTACGTGTGTCATTGTGAAGGCAAGGGTGAAGTACAGCTATTTGACCATTGTTGTGGTCTGTGCTCACTTGCTCTAATATAATTGATGACATAAGCTCTAGACCTCAATAATGAAGCCCTCAGGAGATTGGGATGGAGTTTCTGCTCATGAATTAATATTAATGCAAGCAGAGTTACATGTAAAGTCCCAAGCAAGAGATTTTGGGAGAGCCTGCTTCAGCTGTGGACCCTATAGATGTACTCTTTGCCCTCAACATACAGTGTGTGTTAAGTGGAGTCTGTTGTGCAGAGATTATTTTGGAGAGAGAACAGGACAAGTAAGGAACATAACAATCCTGTAACCTGTAAGCAATTTTAAACTTCCCCTTCTTGGGCATTGGAGGTAACCTTCTGCATAAAGGGGCAGAATTTTACTTGCTAATGCCCCTTTTTTCAGATGAGCAGAAATCCACACAGCAGAGAGTTAACCTTAAGGATGATCTTAATTCTGTAGGGAGCTGAATGTCTTGCTTTCCTTTGTACCTCTGAAAACACAGCTTTTATTGGTATAAAGGCTGTCATAACACAAATTGAATGCTTCAGTGAGGTTAGATAACTATTTCATTAATAATGGTCAATTAATGTATCAGAGGAGCTGATATCTGTATCTGAGTTTCTATCACAGGAACACCACTTCCCTTCTTTGTCAAATGCCTCTATTCTTTGAAAGTCAAAACTGCTGTGTTGAAGCACTGACTGACAGGCTGAACCCAAAGAGTGCTGTCACACCCCACATACATATGTTGATATCATACATATGTTGATATCACTGGAGGGATGTGGAAGGTATCTGAGGACTCAGACTTGGCACATTACCCTCTTGTAAGTCTAGTTCTCAGGTACACTAATTCCCCTGTACTTTTCCCAGGGAAGTCTGTGGTCTGTAGTTGATTTAAGGGTGGGAAATTGTTGCAGCCTGTTGCCAATTTGGCCAAAGAATTTATGAATCTGTAATCCCTAAACAGTTACAAAATCCTAGAAATTACAGATGGAAAGGGCCTATGAAGTACAATGTGAATACATTCGAATGCCAAAGCAGGATTGTTTTGTGCAGTCAATTCTCCAGTGTTTTGTCCAGACAGATTTTGAAAAGCTGTTGTATGATGTTCAACAGTCAGTGCTAGGGAATACTGTGTTCTTTGACACTTGTGTATGCTTCTTCCAACTTGTGCAGAAAACATGTATATACGTAACACACATGTGTATCACATGGATGTGTCATTTTCATGGCTTTTCAGGAAAAATAACTGTTAACACTCATGTGATAATTTTCCTAGAGTTGGTAAAAGGCTGTATTTTGCAATTTGAGGTTGTGAGTATCTTATTCTTTTTCCTTCACAATGTAGAGTAGACTTAAGAACTAGGAGCTCACTGAAAATGCACGTGGGTGGGGGAGAGAGATCATCTCCTGTAGCCTTTGCCTGGGTTGTAGAAGGGGATGTTTTATGAAAGACATTTTCTTGGAGTAGGAATAAAATTTCAGGGGAAAACTCATGAAGCTATAATTCTCTTTGAATCTCCTCTATCTCTGCAAGTTTTGTTATACCTGAATCATAACTTGAATTTAATACTTTTTGTCATTGATTGTTCTAAAGTTGATACTGTCATTGCTTTTGATACAAAGAGCAGAAACTTTCTTCACTTAGAGAATATCATTCCTCTGCCATAAAAGAGGAGCTGCAACTTTTTTTTCCCCTGGAATATATGTATTCTCTTTTTTATCTGTTGGGTTATTCACAAAAGTGTTAAAAGTCTGATTTTCAGCTTTGTGTCTGAATTTTAGACTTCAACCTGTCTTGTTATAGTAGAACTCTTCTAAGCAGGTAAAATATTTTGCAAAGTAGTAGAAAATTTTTTAAATTTTTTCTGCATTTCTAAAGCCAAATGCTATTGCTCAAATGTTGATCTTTCATGGCAGATCATTATGAGCTTCTGCTTCACAGCAGATGTCTGACCTCTTTAGCTGCTGAATTAACACAGAAAGTGCCAGATGCAGGTGCTGTACATGGAATGAGCAAAATAATGTGCAATTCATTAAATTCTATTGTCCTCAACTAGACTTTAGTCAGATAATAGCTAATTGAATACACATAGCTGAACACATATTTTTAATCAGGTAATATTAATAAGCTCACAGTCCCACAGAAAACCCCATCATAGTTCTGCATTGGTCCATGGAATACCTGAATTACTGAATTCTGTGGTTTCAACTGGACTTGCAATATATAAGCCAGATGTAGTCTTATTGAATCAGTAGATATTTCAATGAACTCTGGCTCTTCTAAGGAAGCTTCTGGTTGTGAATATCTTGGAGCATGAATTTGATAGAAAAATTGTCATATATTAAATAGGTGGGGTAATACATGTACATCGTTGTGCTATATGGGACAGCACTACAAATAAATCCAAGATAATGAGACTTGACAGGCTATTTCAGATGTTTGTTCTAGTGACAGCATGAATTCTTCATGCTACTTTTGACTCTTGCTATTGACTGCCAAACATTCAAAAGCAGATCCAAAAAGAGCTATTTGGGAATCTGTTGCTTTAAGATTTGTTAATTGTTCCATGTTTGAGAGAGACAAATTGCCTCAAATATTTCAAAAATGAATTAGAAGAGGAAGGGATGGCTCTAGGGAACAGTTAGTGACTAGGTAAGCAAAGTCACTTTTTGAGGACTTTATGACAGGAAATGTTGCAAAATAGTTACTGTACTCTTTTGTTTGGCTCGGGCTCCTTTCTTACTTAGGCTGACTTAAGGTGAATTAAAGTAGTGGTTAGGTTCTTGCCTGGTGCTTTGGGAAAATTCAAGGAGAGATAAGCAAACTTCAAGGAGGACAACCTCAGGAATTGTCACACTTGAGAGCAGTGAGCCTGAAGGAAGAGAATTGGAAGGAGTTTTTATAGTTTAGAGAGATCCTGAGACAAAGAGGCCAGGAACAGTAAGAAGACATGAAAGCCTAGATAAACAAAAAGTTCCCAACCAAAATGGAAAGCACCTACTCCAGCAGTTCCACTGACCTCTAGAAATCCCAGGACATGGAAGAGCAAAAAGATATAATACAAGGGGCTTACAATAATATTCAGGAGAGGTGGAATTTGCTGTGCTGACTCTAGGGTGTCTGTTATAGCCAAGAAGCCAAGGCACAAGCACATTGAGCCCATGTAGGATGAGGCCTGGGCATGGTGTGAGGAAGCATTTTTTCCTTTTTGAGACATCCAAGTATACTCTTCTATTGCAGGGGAGGAATGATGTAAGTACATATTGAACTTTACCATGTAAAAAAAAATTAGGTCAACCTTCAGTTACTTGCCAGGCTGTTTGCCCAGTAGGATGTTCAGTTTTTAATCTGAGGCAAATTTCCCACCAAACTCTTCATAATAAAGGATCATTTTGTGCAAAACTCAAAGTTTGCATGGAGTTAGATGTAAAACATGAGTTGTGTTTTCTACACTGGCTAGTCTCCTTGGATTCAGTAAACTCTAGTTTGGAGAGAAGATGATTTGAATACTGGGATACAGCAAATATTTTCTGCTATGAGTTACTTTAGTTTTATTTTGTATCAAGATAAACTTGATACCTGGTTAGCTGTGCTGAACAAGCCATTTTCATAACTTAATCCATTCCAATTTCATGCTTTCTTGTTTTCTGGATTTGACCAGTAAAATAGGTTCTTAGTTAACTTGAAGAGGAGGTTGGCTACAATGAGATTGAGTTGAGCCTGCCTGCCAAAGTATCTCATGTGTCTGTGTGTGCTCAGTGGTCTCAGAGCCTCTGATCCAGGTACTCCCTTTAAAACCTTTGCAGCTTTGAAAGAGTAGCTGGCCATGGGTGGGAAGGATTTGCCTTTATTTCTCAGGTGTTCTGAAAAAAAGGTAATTTCCAAGTTGTTGTGACTCGTGGAAGAACACAAGGGTTTGTTTAGTGCTGTTTAAAGGCATATCTTCCATTTCAGTGGAAGTTCATAACAGTTGCCTGCAACACTGTTGGTTATTTATTAACATCTTCATGCAGCTTAAAGAGAAAGACACAAAGCAGAAACATTTGTATTTTCTGTACTCCTGGGAAGTCACAATGATTTACAGAAAGGAAGAAGTACAGTTAATTACTGTTTGCAAGCTGACTTGCACGTACCCCATAGAAGCTTCCAAGAGACTGGAAAGGAAGTGCTGGTCTTGCTGAATTAAATGGCAGTGCTCCCACTGAGTTCAGTGGGGCTAGGGTTTTACCCAAAGAAAGCATAAACCAAACAAAAGAGTTGCTTGGGTCTGAAAGAGAGGCGGGAAAATCAGAGTTCAAACACTTCCTATTCAGGTTCCCCAATGCTAATTCTTAATTTATGAATGACAAAGCCACAATACAAAATGCTGTTTCTGGTTATTCAATCAAGCTTTCTATTTGGAGGATTTTCTAGTTTCACAGTATTTACTTCTAAGCATAGTTCTCCTAAGCTTACAAAAACAAATGTCTGGCTGAAAAAAAAAAAAAAAGGAAAGCAATTGTAGTAGAGATCTGGTCTTACCTAAGACTGGAGAATACTCTGTCTGCAGACATGAAATCTGAGAATCACAAATCACTCAACATACTTCTGTAAAATTCGTGAGAAAGAAAATTTTCAGAGTTCCTGGAGAGATGTTAATTAACTACTTCCTAGGACCCTGGCTTATTCTCAAAAAAATCAGTGTCAAATCTCCCACTGACTTGAACAATACAGTTCTAAGTCCTTTGAGATTACTGTTATTTAAGAGAGAACTGAAAATTTCTTACCCTGCAAGACCTGAGTTCAGGGCCTCACACTCCTCTGATTTCCCAAGAATAGCTGGTGACATAAATAACACCTGGAACAGCCCTGAGCTGCATTCCTTTGAGTCCTTTAGGTGTTAGGGAAGTCATCAAATACAATAGGCAACACCAGGTCCCTGTAGTTCAGCTCTGGCAGGTAAGCAAAAGAGGCAAAAGATTTTTCAGACTGGGTATGTCAGTCTCTTCCCCCACCCTGCCCCCCACTCTCTTTTGTTTTAAACAATACACATTTTCTGTTCAAAATGTGAAAACCTGATGGCCTATTTATCAACCATTTCCCTTTATTACATTGCAGACAAGCCAGAAGTCTTCATAGTGGTATAAAGACAAACAAAAATGAAGGACCCCCCCTGGAAGGGTTTTAATTCTTGAAGTGAGATTTAGGTATCTAATAACATTTTTGGAACTGAATCTATTTAATTTTTGAAGCCCAAACTTGTGATAGAAAGAGCTGCAGAGTGTACATACTCAGCTGTGTTTTGACAGAAGTGCTTTTGGGAGCAAACTGAGTATGTTGAGAGAAAGGGTGAAGGTGAGGATTAGTGTCACAGAATGAGCATGTTAACCCTTTTTTCTGATGGGAAGGCATGGGTTCCTTCTTCCTCAGATCTGCTGGCTGCCTAAGTGCTGTAGATGCCATAGGCCCTGATTCCCTTCTGGCTTTGGAGTGTGTGTGGCTGGTGGCTGTGTTGTACTAGTTTTGGCTTTTGAGGATTTATGTTGCTGTTACAACAGTAAGTGATTATGGCTGGCTTGCTGTGAGGATGTCCATGAGTTCTTTCATCTCATACCTGCTCATGCCAACACAAGGGCACACAGCATGGGGAGAAAAACAAAGAGAGTGAGATGGGTAAATACAAAAAAGAAAAAGAGAAGTGAAAAAAAGGTGGGTATGGACAAGATCATGGAACATGCATGTTCCCAGGAAACTTTCCTTTTGTTTTTCAAGAAAATTTGTTTTGGTTCACAACATATCTTTTTCTACCTGATATGGACAAACACAAGGAACATGTATAACACATGTTGGTTACTTCATGTGAAAAGCTTGAATTGGAAAAGTACTGGAAAGAGAGGACAGCTCACTAGCTGTCATCTCCATCTGCAAACAAAATATCAAATATATAGAAGCTGAGTCCTTCTTTCAGCATGTGAATTCTCGGATCAGCCTCTGCATTCCACTGGTCTAGCCACAAAGACTGGGAAGACCACATCCAATCACTGGCTTATACTCTATTGGCAGAGCCTCCAGTTTCATTGCAGATGGGAATAGGAAATGGAAAGCATTTTGTCTCTAACACAGGCATTTTTTAATATGCAACTGGTGACAAACTTAAGCTCTAGTAATAGTAAGCTCGTTTTGGAACACAAAAAACCTACAATAGGTTTTGGTAGAAAAAAAATGTGTTGGTTGATGGTATTTTGCTAAGATTTAGAAGAAGTTCTGCAGGAAGGCCAAGCACCTGGATTATCTAATTGTTACTATGACTGGTTGAAGATTTTTAATTATCAAGAAATGGCTGATTTTGCAAAATACCTTCTGGCCAAGAAGTGAAATCATAAAACCAGCTGCATCATGTGTTTTGTTTGGATTGTTCTACTGCAAAGCCCTAATTTTCTTACTTTTCAGACTGATATGCAATAGGCTTGGAGGGAAATAAAAGATACCTCTTGTCTTCATTTCCCAAAAGACTATTCCTCATCCTGGTAATTTTTCTGGCTGATGTCCAGCATGAATTCTGCTATGTCTTCATTGCTGCAAGTTAACAACACAACTGTCTGTGGAGGTATTATTTGGTGAAAGTTTTTAGCGTTATAGATTTCCTAGAGGGTAAAATACTTAGTTGATAACTACATTAGTTCACACCAGCCAAAGATGTGACTTTCTTTGTATTCCCATTTTTTATAATCTAAGTAATCTTCTCCCCATTTGAGTTGTTCCATGATTTCCTCCATATCTAGTGAAAGACCATGGCTTGGAAAGTCCAAGCCTTGGTGTGCTCCTGAGTAGAAGTGTTCGGGTCAAACCAAAGGAGTTGGAGGCTTCAGAGACTGTTCTAAGCAGGTCATTGTTGTGTGTTCTTGAGCCCAAACGAGGGATTCCAGCCCTGCCACTTGAAATCCACAGGGCATTTTGTGGACAATGAACAGTGAGGTCTGAACACAGACTTCAGTAAGTAATTGTGCAGTAAAGAGAGCTGTCTTGAGGTCTACTTTACTGAAATTTGGGGTTCCAAAGTTTCAGCAAATGTATTTTCTGGGTCCTTGGCCATCCCTTTGCTATGATATCTCTGAAATGGAATAGCCTGGTGTGTTGATCTGCGACAATCTAAGTTTTGTTTTGCTTGCTGCAAATCATATAATTGCTTTTTTTGTAGTTGTTAATCTCCTATGCAGAAAAACTGTTTGCTAACCACAGGCACACATGGGGGACTCTACAATCAAGAGTTGCTTAAAAATAAGGTGAAAAATGCATCCGTAGTTTTCACAAAGTTAGTTCTTTTTAAAACCAACAGCTGTTTTGGAACATCTGCAGCCGTATCATGTCAGTTGATTGAGCCACTGAGGAGAGTAGCTTTGACTTGACTGGCAGCAGGAGGCCTCCAGATAATATTAATAACATCTGGAGTGGGGTGCAATCAATATTTACTCTGTGGTGAAGTTTGGTGACTCTTGCTAATCACAGCCTGATGCTTGTTAAGCCTAAATATGGTGCTTGGAGGGCTTTCATGTTTGTAATGCTGCCATTTGATAGATTGTACTAATTTAGTCAACCTAAGCACTTTCCTTAGAAGAATCCTGATAATTCTGAGGAGAAACATGGGTGCTTTGCTCCTAAATAACCTATTGATCTTTCTTCCTAATGATTCTAGGCATGAATAGAACCATTTGTGACACCTACTCTCACAAATGATTTGAAAAATTCAGTAGCTGGAGAGTCTCCAGAATGGTTTTCTGACTCTTGTAATTGGGCTCTCTAAACATAATACATTCCATTATGCAAGTGAAGAAATTAGAGGAATTAAACAAGTGGAAATTCAAGGAACATGAAAATAAACCTCTGTAGTCCTCCCTAAAGCAAAAAAAAAAATAGTTTTTGGTTTTGTTTTTTTTTCCCCCCCCTAAGATAAGATATGTCAGGCTTCCTTGGTCTATGGAGCAGTTTACATGGGTTAAAGCCATTGGTTTTGTCTGGGTGGAAATTTAGGCAAGCTTTGTGCTGTCTTACCCTGACTTCCAAGAAGCAGGTGGGAGAACTGCATTTTCCTTGAAATGTACTTCTCACACTTGTGTAATTATCTGCCTGTCTGGTGCAAAGGGATTGAAATCACTAATTAAAGGAAGGAGTTTTGTTCAACTCAATTACTTGCATAAAGTGAAAATAAGGCCCTTGAACAAGGAAAAAGAAATTACAATAATGATACCCTGTTTCTTGGGTGACTCTGAATTTATTTACTGAGCATTTGTATGTTACTGTTCTCTGGACTCAGTGATTTGGGCTTCAGGAGTTTCTCTGTGCTCCTCAAATATACTTGCCTTCTGGCAGAAACCCTTAAGGGAGATGAGGATGTTATTAGAATTGTCTCACAAGGCTTTGTTGACATCACTGGTTTAGCCTCTCCTTTGCTTTTCTTCGATGCTACGAGGTTTTGTTTTTTAAAAGCTAAGCTGTTACAGGCCTAGATGATACCTTTTGCATATGGAGAGAGGATCCTTGATTAGCTAATTCATTATCCTAGATTGGGAACCTTGCCCTCAACAAAGGTTTAATGCACGTAACAATGTCTCTTGGCTGTGTGCACTCCTGGCCCATCTGCTTGAATGGCATGGTGCCTGTTCTGTAGGGCACAGGTTTGAAGTGATGATGTTTAATTTGGTATGGTCTGTGACAGCATAAATACCATCACCTCTTCAAGAGGTACATTCTGTGAGCTGTGCCATCTCATCGTGCCTGTTGATACCTCATTCAGACTCCCTTGTAATAGGACAGGGAAGAGGAAACACAGAATTCAAAGCCATGTATTTAGGTTGGTGGTAATATAGTTTATTTTTGTAGATGTCAGTTAAATAAAATCCTCACAGAATATGAAAACACCAGGCACTCAATGTAACAAACATGTCCATATGTGATAATGACTGCAGGGGACAGAGCCACCCTGGAGAAATCCACCCATTTTCTCCATCATAAAATATGTCAGCTACCTGTCTGTTACTGCAGTTACTTACTGACTGCATTTCTTTCTTTTGAGTTGTCAGCACCAGGGCATACATTACACCTGTCTGTATTTTGAAAGTGTGTAGAATGTGCTTGATTTAACCAAGTATCTTCTCTGAAGGCTGGATTGAGGAACAGTGGCAAAGGAATCTGCTTGAGCATAGACCAGGGCCCATCAGTGGCAGTGGAGCAGACAGGGTCCAGGCAGGAGCAGGGCACAAAAATGAGACTCAAAGGTGAGTGAGGGGATAGACTGTGCACCTTAGGAATTACTGGCCTGCTGTGAGAGGCAACAGTGGAGATTTACTTACACATCTGATATCTGTTATTCAACAGTATTTTCTGTTTTAAAAAGGTCTTTACCTTAATTTGCATCTGAGTAAAACAGAACTTTTGATACTAGAAAACTGTAGGGCATTTCTGATGTAGCTGCTTTAATGGAAAAGTGGAAGCAAATCTTAAAACTCCTAGTCAACTAGAAGTCTTGACTTCTAGCCAACAAAGTCAGATGCCTTTTGTCCCTTTTAATCCTCCTGATACCTTAGTTTAGGCATTAGTTGATTTTTCTCCCACACATAATTTTTTTTGTGATTTTACTGTTTTTTTCCCCAGCATTAAGTATGTGAAATACTTAAAAATCTATTGAATCTTTTAAAGAAGTGATAAGATTTAAATTGCAAATCTTGAGAGAGAAGAACATATCCAAAGGTAAAGAAACCACGGGTGAGGTATAAAACCTTAAACAATAAATTGGTTGTCAGTGATTTAGAAACAGATTAGTATTTTTACCTGCTCGGTGCTCCTTAATTAGTCTTTGAAAATTGATAACATTTTAATATAACTTTGATTGCCTTATTCTGGAGGTCAGTCTAATATTGTATTGCATGATGCTAGATTGCTCTTCTCACAGTTAGGGGATATAACTAAAAGCACAATCATGCTGGTTTTGATTAAGAGTTTATTTTCTTACTAACTAAGAAAAATTGAGTTTCATGGAAATAATTTTGGGGGGTTTAGTTGTGCTGTTTCTTAACCTCTTCTTTGCTATTAGACAAACTTACATGTGACTGCTTGGAACAAAGAGGCATCAGCAGAGCAGAGCCACATGATGTTTTGTCTGAGGGCCTTTGTAACATCTTTCCCAGGAATTCTATTGTGATACAAGTTAGAGTGAATTTTATAGGATTCAGCTGGTAACACCAATCATTTGTGGACTCTCTAAAACCTCTGGTGCTATCTCTGGCATAGTTGTTTAGTTCACCATTTCTGCCCATAGTACTGCAGTAATTTCACACAGCTAAAACCTGCGAAGAAATACAATGACAGGCAGACAAACAAGCATCTTGATTATTCCTTGAAGGATATATTCCCTCAATAGTAATTTCTCATTTCATTCAGTATTTTGGTTTTTTCAAACAGCAGAGATGAGTCCTGGGGTCAAAGCCTGTGCAGAGCTCTCCTCTCCCAAGCCACCACCTTTCCAACACTGGCAATTAGCATCTGTGCTGTGGTCCCAGCCTTGAGACTGAGTGCAGGAAAATCTCAGCTTTCAGTGCAAAAGTAAAATAGAGAAATCGTTTTAACCTACAGGGCCATAGGGGAAATGTAGCTTGAAATGTGATCCCAGTGGCTTAAGTACACATAGGGAAATAACAGGAAATCCACACTATTTTAATTTTGTAAAATTCATGGTTCTTAAGCCATGTTTAGAATTCCTGGGGATCTGGCTCATGATTTGTGAATGTGTCAAACTGGCAGTACTGTGCTGTTTTAAGAAACCCAGATCACACTTCTTCACACAATGTAGTTGGATGTCACAGAGGGCTGTTTTCCTGTTCTGATTTCTCCTCTTCCTTTGCATTCTGATCTAGAGCTGGATTAACCTCATGTTTTCCAGTGAAATAAGCACTCCACATCTTGGGGTGGAAAACTTACTAGTAAGGCATATTTTGAATGCAACAAAGTGAGTTAAATTTTCTATCAGTGTGTATGTACATGAGCACTGCAGTACAAATTATTACAAAGACATGACATAAAGTGTCCTATAAATCACAAGTGGCTTTATAGTGAATTTTCTAGCTAGAATAACACTTAAGTACAGGAGATATTTGAACTGTTCCACATCAACTTCTTTGTATCAGTAGAAAAGATTTAATTTGATTTGGGAGTGATTGGATGATGTTAGAAAACGCAATATTTTTCCTATCACCTGTAATAATTGTCCTGTGCAACTGAGATATTCCTGGCTGTTAAGCAGCAGTTGGTGAGATCAGTGTGGATATGGTCAGGATTCCCCTCTGCCCATCCAAGAGGGTACTGCTCCTGCCAGCAAGGAGTGTGCATGGCTGGATGCCTTAGGCAGAGCATCTCTGAGTGTTTGTTGGTCTCGGTGAGGCCAACAGGAAATGAGTCGGGTCAGGTAACATCTTTGAACTGTAGCTTGAAGGTTAAAAAAGACTTTAAAATGCTTTCCTGGGTGCAGAAATATTATAGTCTGTTTTGTTGCTGAAGTAGGTTTGGAGGGGAGCCAAAAAAAATCCCTGTGGCTATAGACTGTGTATGAATTGGGTTCAAAAGAGAGATCACTTGTTCTTGTGGACTGACAGGTATTTTCAATTTTTTGCAGCTTGATTTCATTACTCATAGTTACCTAGATTTATTTTGTCCTGCTGGAGGCACTTATTGAACAGAGGGGTAGATTTAATTTTAATAGAGGTTTGGACCTGGCTGTAGTTATAGTACTATTAGTCTGGAGTGGAGAAGGGAAATCAAACTCGGATTGTTGATTTGCCTCTTGGCTGAGAGCTTATCAAGAGGGAAATAAATTTGCAGTAATAAAAGCTGTTCTTGACGTTCCCTTATGCAGAAGAGACAAAGGTGATGATTAAATGGAGGTCACGCATTAAAACTTCATAGCCAGAGGAGAGAAGAAAGGACAGAACAGGATGCCTGTCTGTCCCATTGGATGCTGCTGACTTCCATTATTTGACCTTATTATGGATTCCAAAGAGTTTGAAGATAATTTTTCTGCTTCCAATGGGTAGTATACGTGGTGCCAGTTTCAATTATTTGTAGTTTTTGATTATTAGCTCAGTTGTGAGATTATGAAGGCATCCATGATTAGCCTTTGCACTCTGATTTGGATTTCTTTCCAGTAACTCAGGTGGCAAAAGACAGTAGAGTCAAATAAATCCAGTCAGTTCCAGCCCCAGTTTTTTCCATTAATTCTTGAAGGTGCTGAAGAGAAGAAAGTTTTTCTTAGAAACCTTTTAATTTGCATACAGACTCTTCCCCTTCTGCCCCCTGTCAAATGAAGTTTTTTAAGATAATGAATGCAAACTTATGGTGGTTGAAAAGGGAAATAAGGACTCTCATTATGCCTAAGAATTTTGTTCTCATAAAGAATGCAGCAAAAAATACTTTAAATTAAAATGAGCCATACTGTCACCATTCTGTGCAGTGTCATGTTTTGGGTATCAGTAGAGTAATACTAAAGGTCCTTTGTCTACTGCTTGAATCAGGGCATGATAAGCCTGAAAAATTGCAACTGGCCTGAAATAGAAGTGATTGGAATTCCTGTTTCAGTAATGGCCTACAAGGGGAGAACAACATTGCAATCTTTCATGTTGAAGAATGTATTTGTGTACACAGAAATGCAGACCCTGAAGTTTTTGTTTGCACAGAGGGGTTGTGTGTCTTTAAGAAGCTGCATTTCTGTGCTTTTTGCATTTCCAAGTTCTTTATGCCTTGTAATCCCTTAATCTAAATTGATTACGGCTACTTCTTATCATAACTGACTAAACTGTGTGAGTTCTACAGGAATATTGATGAAAAGATGGGAACTTAGGAAATAATACAGTCCAAGGAAGCTCCCATTGAACTGTGTACTGCTCCAGTTGTTTGTTTGACCCATCTTAAAAGATGATGGAGGCTCCATAAACTTCTGAAGCAATGTGCTGTTCAGTCCCTGTGTTTAGAAATTTTTGCCTTATGTCTAATCCTTTTACTTACTCTTTTATACACAAAACACATGGGAAGCAGCATATTCCCTTCTGTTCAACAGCCCTCTGTGCACTCAGAAGTTATCATCACTGAGCCCCTTCACCCTCTGCTCTAGAATAAACAACTCTGGTCTTTCAATCATCCTTTGCAAGTCCTGTTTTCTAGAAGTTAAAAAGATAATGGCCACATGGGAGAGAAGGAGGCTGCCAAGTGAAATTCTGTAAGAAATTATTCATACTCCAAGATGTGCTAATGAAATATTTCATAACTTCATTAATATGAACAGCAGCATGGTGTTTTTCAGATTCGTGGAAGTTTGCATTCCTTCAATGTGGTGCGAATGAAGTTGTGAAGTTTGTTTTTCTGAGAAATAAGTGTTGTAGCATAAATTAAAGGAAATAGACTGAAAGTGTGTGCACAAGATGTAGCCATAACTGCCAGAAAACAGCAGTATGTGTGGCAGTGGTTCAGTGTTCAGCTCACAAGGGCACAGGGGCTGCAGGCAGAAGGATATCAACCCCTGCTGATATTAGAAATGCCAGTCTCTCTCTTTATTCTAATCTCCATCCAAAGCCTGTTGATTCCATGGGTGATGCTAGTTTTTAAGTGTCAACTGNTTCTAATCTCCATCCAAAGCCTGTCCTCCTCATTGCAACCCTGTTGATTCCACAGGTGATGTTAGTTTTTAAGTGTCAACTTTTCCTTTTGAAGGCAAATAAGACCACTGGAAATGCTCTGTTAGAGGCAACTAATAATTTGGGGTTTTTTGCATTGACTCAGCTCGACTGAGACATTGGTCTCCAGTTCTCTCACTTCTCACAAGTTTTTCTCCAGTGTCAGTAATGCAACACAAGTCCTTTCATTTTGTTCTTACCTTTGGAAATTAGAGTAAGATTGAGATTTATTCAGCATAGCATGAAAATCAGTAATATTATCTTGGTTCCATCTGCTCCTTTGTCGCCTTAGTGCTTCCTTTTCCATATCTTCCCTTCCCTCTCTCTCTCCCTATTTCTTTTCTTCCTCACTTGTAATTGCGGCTGTACAGCTTTCTGGAAATGCCCTGAATCTCAGAAGGATTTGTCAGAGCTTTTTCATCATGAGGTCTGCCAGAGATAGATCAAGGCCTCTTTGAGAGACCCCTTGAGACTGAGAGAAGGACGAACAGGAATAAAATTTGATCACATTAGAGAAATGGAAGTGGATGAGCTGTTGCTGTATGAAACCTTTTTTCCCTTCTTTTTCTTTTCCACATCCCACATGCTGTATGTAACTGGTAGGTAGAGCAGAACCCTGGTATGTTCTCAGTCAAGAAACAGCTGTCTCTGTAATTCATTTCTTAACGCCTTTGATGCTTCCAGAGAAGTGGAGGGTCTGGGAGAGGCATGGAGACACTGTTTGCTGATAAAAGAAAGAGGAAGCGCTCGCTGTTGTGCTCTTCTTGTGGTCTGTTAGCAGATGCTTATCAGATACAGTAGGATTTCATTTCTCTCAGTACAGGACTTTGTATTAACATGTTAAGTCCCTGTGGCTGGTGAGCCTGACAGGAGCCTGTAAAGTTGACTCCAGAGGCAGAAGTCTGAGGTGTCTCTTATGCCTCTTAATCATATGGTCTGCATCCATTCTGCTTACGAAAAAGGCCTTTATTGCTCTTGCTGACAGAGTTGAACAATCTGCTTTTCTTTTAGAAAGGGCTTTGCTGTCCTTTTTGAAGGATCTTGATCAAATAATGGCTGTCAAAATTTGTTGGCCACAAAGCTCTGGTGCTGCACTTGCTGCAGGTTTTCTCCCACAGAGCGATGATGTCCATGGCCAATCCAGCACAGAGAAGCCTGGAGCTGTGTTTCAATCTTCTTGCTGAACTGCTGTGGCCTGCACAAAGTGCTGGGTTTGACTTGTCCCTCACACGTGTCTCACAGAGAGAATTCAGAGCAAGAAAAATGATCCAAACTATTTAGATCTTGTTCCCAGTGGGATATATTTTTCTCTGTTAATTCCTATTAAACTATCCACAGGTAATAGACAAAAGAATTAGAAACACATAAGGAGATTGATATAGAGCTATGTAGCTGTTCCTGTAATAATTGATTTAGAATAATTGAATCATTTTCCTGTAGAAATCTCTTCTTCCGCAGAACTCTATTATATTCTGCAATACCTTTTGTTCCTTTATTTAATAGAGCTATATAACAAATCCATATCTGCACTGGCAAATGCAGACCATTTGAACTCTAAAATATTAATTTTAAATGTACCTATGGCTATTTTTAATAGTAATTTAAAATGATCCTAAAAAGCACATGTTGAGATAATGAGATCCATAAATATTGGTTGGCATTATTGATTCACATGTATTGCTTCCGTAAATTACTTCCATTTGCCACATTTCTTTTCATGTCTATACTAATCAGGGGGCTGGTTTTAAAGGTATTTATTTACACTGAGCCTTGTGTAAATACAATGAAATAAACTTCTCCAGGGGGAGCAGAATTAAGCCAGGGTTTACCATTGTGGAAAAATTCAATCCTTAGGTTTTGTTTAAGATTAAGGGAGAGTGTTTAACTTATTTTATAAGCAAGGATAAGTAAGTTCCTCACTTCCAGGAAACCTGGGGGAGAATTCTTTATTTTTTTTGCAGTCTCTGCAGAAGAACTTTTCTCTAGGGAATGGAAAGGCAGAAATGTGCTGTGACAATGAAAAAGATTTAGCAGTAAAAGCAAAGCAAACTGTTGCAGACTCATCCAAGATAATGTGTATACCTCAGCTTTCCCGAGTGACTGAAGTCCTCTAGCAGCTAAAAGCTGTGGTCAAGACATGGCAGTTACTTTTATTGTCTTTCAATGTGATGTTCTGTTTTACCTCCCTCCCTGTCTAATTTATTCAAACAAAACTCCAGCCTTATCAAAACAATACAAGAAAGACCTGATCTGCCTTGTGATGCTGAAGTGATTCCATTATACCCATTCATGTTTCTGCAGGGATGCTCATTTTCATGTTGGGATTGATTTTGAGATAAACAAAATAAGCCACACTGGAAGATTGCTCAAACAAGGGTCAACTTTAAAGCTTTTTTTTTGTTGCCTGTGGCAGCTGCCCAGTACTAACAAAGTGAGTCCTGATTACAAAAGGTCTGTTCTTACCACACTGTTAGAAACTAGTCATCTACCACTGGACAAATACTTATAAAGAAAAAGTAGGTTGTACAGGGGTTCTGGATGATGGACTTCACTGGGTTTAAGTGCCATCAGATTTACTTGTCACTCCCACCTCTGCAGAATAGCACTGAGGCAGAACAGGACAGGTAGAAAATGACTTTTTTTCCACACTTCCCATCATTGCATTTCAAAAGCAAACCCATTTGTCAGACTCGTGGCTGGTTAACTGATTAGGTTAAATTCTGTGGGGAGCTTTGTGTTCCAAAAGTATTTTCACATCACACAAGTTTTACATTCTCTCAACAGAATTCTTAGAAAATGACTCAGGAATGTATAAAGTAGAAATGTGTTACATAGAATTTTTTTTTAATAAAAGAAATACATTTTGTGATGTTTTGAGCTTTCTAAAATTACTAATAAAAAAATTTACATTTTTATTTCTATGTTGTAGTACAAATGCAGAAATGGGAATTCTAAGCCAATGTAGCTCATGTATTTTTTTGTATTATTCATAGTTTTTTTTGTTTTATTTCTCATACTTGTACATGCTCAGTAATATGACCCATGATCTCCACCCAGTCAGAACTGACTTGCATTGATGTTGAGACTAACAGGACGGGCAGTGGGATGTTGTGTTACACCCACGCCTGTTAGTGTTACAAGTTCTTAAATATGAGGTTTATAAGTTTCATAGAGAATGAGTCTCCTCCATGTTTCTTATCTGCTTTGAGACTGACAGGTTGAATTACTTATAATGCATGTTTTCCATTCATAAAGTTTTTTTCTCAACAAGGTAAAAGGAAAACATAGTGACAAATCTTATGTGGAAGAGATGACACGTCAGCATTTTGTTTTATTGGACATTGATGATACAGTATATCACTAAAAGCAGGTTTAGAGCCTAGGAAACAGCACTATTGATCTCCTGGAATCCTGTTGCCAGAAATTGTATTAAAGAGCTTAACACTATGATGTGTAGCCTCGTGGTAGCAATGCAGCTAAGAACAACCTTTGCTAGAGATCAGCCAGCTGAGAGTCCCAGTGACAGGGTGAACTTACCGAGGGAGGGGAGGTGCCTTTTCATTGTCCTCCTGTAAACCAAACTGTTGAGTATCAGGAGAAAGGCTTACACGTTCAGGACTTCAGTGTTTTCAGAGTAATTATCCAAAGGTAGAACAACTCGTGTGCTATCACTCTCTTCTCCTTCCCTCCCTGCCCCATTTTGAATGAAGTGAAATACAGGTTATATTTTTCTGTTTATCATCCACTGAACTGTGGAAGGTGAATGTAAACTTGTAGTAAGATTTCAACAAATTAGTTTTTGGAATTGTCAATATCAGAAAGGAATAGTTTATTGTGATTTTTTTAGTATCACAATTTAGTTGGTAAAGTATGTTGTTACACAGCTATAGATGCAAAATTAGTCTACACCAATGAATTGTTCTAGATTTATACTTGACCCTTTAGTGAAAGGGGAGATAACACCTACTGAAAGATGTTTGGGCTTTTTAAGCTGAGTTTAAAAATAAAGACTGCACTGACTATATTGGTTAAATGTAGATTTCAGTTATTTTAGTACTGTATGAGATTTGAAATGCTTAGTTTAGCTATGAAAGAATGCTTGCACTTCAAAATGCTTGTGCTGTAGAAGCATGTCCATGAAGAACAAGTGCATGAATGCCTACAAGCTTGGAAGAGCATGAATCACTTTATGGTTCAAGCCTCGGTTTAAAAAATGAATGAGAAGCCTGCTTAGCTTCCTAAAAATCATGTATCATTTGTTTTTTAATGAACCTGGAGTTTGACATTTTGGGACAGATTTTCAAAATATGTAATCACCAGGAAAAAACTACACAAATGGGGTTTTCGGAAATTCAGTGTTTCACACTCCTGACTATAGCCCTCTAAGTTGGGTGTTTTTGAACCTCTTCAAAACATCTTAGTGTCACTAGGGTTTATCCATAATGCTTCTGAAACCTGATTTTTAGTTACTTTTAAAAACATCACCTACTGTCTGCTTTACAGATTCTGCCTGTTGCAAATGCAAACCAAAGGCTGTATTTCTGAGGAACCTTTTTTTACAGACTAGGCCATATAAAACAAAGTAAGAATGTGTTTTTTGTAAAAAAAAAAAGTAGCTATTTTTTTTAAATACAGCTATTCTCTGGTCCTCTAGTGCTTCACTGAAAGGGAATTGCTGTTTCTCATGCTCTTACCCATGGAAGAATGTGTTTTGGTAACAATTAGAGATGGACAGTTCCCTGAGGCACTGAGCTCTTAGGTGTTCAGCATTAGTCACCCTTTCTGTTAGCTTTACAAATCACTTCATTTTCCAGAAGTGGATGAAAATGCTCTTAAATGGGGTGGGAATACTGCTTTTTTTTTTTTAGGTCCTTTGTTCCCATTTAGAGCTTAGAAAAGAAACAAGTATGAAAAGGAAAAGATTATGGCAAAAAAAATTCTATAAAATCTATTCTATTTTCTCAATTAAAGCCTTAGACCAGTGCAAAAAGTTTTAGATTTCTTTTTTTCCCCCCCCTGCAATTTTGTATTTCCTTTGTGCTGGTGCTTCCTCTCTAATGTGTTCTTGTTTTCACATGAGCATAATTTTTATGTGCATTTATGCAGCACTTCAAAAGTCATTCTGATCCATAAGGCAGCTGTCTTAAGAACTGTGACTCTTCTTTCCCACGTGCTCACACGTCCCTTTCTACAGGGGTCAATATAGCTATGAGATAATTGGAAAACATTTGAATAAAAAGTATGGCTTTATTCCCAATAACTGCTGTGATTCCTACTCACAAGTCAGTGACTAAAGCTAGAATTACTGCTCTGTAGATTTCAACACTGCATCTCTTTAGTTTTCATTTCATTTTATGTTGGTTAAAAAGCCCCCTGTATTTCTCTTCAGAGAACAAAAACCTACACATCCACAGTTAAGATCTACCCCTAATCATTGGAGAAAAAGGAACTCTGAAGTATGTTGGTACCATTATTAATATTTGAATGTGCACCAGGACTGTTTCAGCTGTGATACATGCTTGCAGATGGCTGAGTGCACAGTTTTAACCAGATATTCAGCATGTTTTTATTAGATGATTACCAAGAAAACAGAATATGAAACACTCACGAGAAAACCGCTTTCCTGAAAAAAAAAAAAATCCAAACCCAAAATCCCCCCATTGCAACCCAAACCCAACAACAAGAAAAGGAAGCCTTTCCAGTAGGAGTAGCTCATCAAGTATTATGACTGGTATTCCAGCTTTTCCTACAGAAAGCAGCAGCAGCATGTGTTTATTTCAACTGGTACATGTGTTCTGCTCCCCATCTCTGTGAGTGCAATACCAGCTTTGGAATGTGTATTTTCAGGTTACAGGACCAAGGTGTTATTTCTGCTACAATGATAGTATTGTTTCTCCTCAGCTGAAATGCAATAGTAGATTGTGCCATAACTAGTTTAAATCCTTAGATATGGAGGCCTTTGGCCATATGGAACACAGACTCAGTCTTTCATTTCTGTAGATATAAGTAAAGCTTTAGCATGGGAAGAGAACACAGCTATGGGATAGAGACAGCCGTGGCTGTGCTCTGTATTCATGCTGTGTTCTGTATCCTCCTCTGTCTGTCCTACAAACTGGAAACATGTGGTAATCATGTCTGTGGATTTTCTTATTGCTGTATCCTCTAATTCTGTTTTATTTGTAATTTTAGATGGACTCAAAGCTCTAGCCCCAGATTTATGGCAACATGGTGTGCTGCTCACAAAGAAGTCATCAAAAAAGAGCTCTGAGAAGCTTCTCCTGTGAAAGAAGTGATGTGTTTGCAACTCAGAAGCTAAGGAAGCTGCCAAAACCCATAAGGTAACATTTTAAATGAAAACACACAGGGTTGGTTTTTCTCTGGAGAATGATTGTACATTGGACAGAGTCTTAATGAGGCAGCTTAGGAAAGTGTGTATTTCCCCTGTAAGAAATAAAAACCAAAACCACTGCCAAGTCTGAGCACTTCTACCACACCAAGTCAACGGTTTTCCTTCGTATAAATCTGTCTATAACTTGGAGAGTGCAGTGTGTTTTTTTTTCTGTTTTGCTGAAGGGGTGAGAAAGCAGTGGGAAGAGTTCAAAGACTTCCTAAATTCCTTGAAGTTTAATGGAATCAAAAGTGTTCCAAAGAGATGGGACATATACTACACAACTGGCAGGGAGAGCTGTAGTTCTGCTTCCAGGTGTGAGAGGAGTGACAAAGGCTGGGTGTGAGGGACAAAGTACCACCTATGGAATGTGCCACCAATCTTATGTACTGGAAGTGGGACTGGCAAATAGCTGGTTTCACTCTTGTGAGGGGTTGTGCCATGGTCTCAAAAGGCCATAAGGGCTACCCATAGCTTTGCCTAGAAAATACTAGCTTAGAACTTCTGTTAGAAAAGGTGAGAAGCAGTAGGAGCTTAGGTGTTATTCCTTCAACCACAACTGTGCATGTGCCTGTGCAAAGTCTGTGCCTCTCAAGGGAATGGGATGTCTTTTAAGCATTTTGTGTGGGAGAATGATTCCAGAGAATTATCTTAGGTCAGTGTGGTAGGAAGGTGAGCCTGCAGCCATCTCTCCACCCCAAGTTATTGTAGGGACTGTGTAGTCTTAGCAGCACACAAAAGAATCACCCACTAAGAAAGCCCACTGTATGAAATGTGGAACTTTATATGGAGACTCCTCACTTTCCTGTCACCCGGACATGGGTCACCAAGTGAGACCAGAATCATATTTAATTGTGAACTGATTTTGGGTGTCTTTTGGAGAAAGCTGGAGATGCAACAGCCATGGGTGTGATCATTGTCTTTACAGAGATAAGAAATACACACGGAGATACTGTTATAAAGAATTGAAAATACTTGCCAGAAACAATTATAGGGGCATTTATTTGGCATTTCCTCCTAAAATTCTCTATATGAATACCCATTTTACAAATGCAGTTTCTGATCTGATGTTTTTGCTGTCACAATGAATTGACTACAATTAATGAGGTAGCTAGAGACTTGTTTAGACCACACAAATGGGGCAGTTAGCCTGATATCTGCAGATATTAACCCTTGAAAAACTGGCACAAATACAAACATGCAGGTAGAAATACTTTATTGCCTGACTCTCATGTCGATGCTTGCTTGGTTTTTTTTCTGCTGTGCCTCCTCCTTCCAAGACACAAAAGTACACGCAAGTTTTGGCTGATGCACAGCTGAAGACTTCACTTTAAAATAAGTAAAAAATAAACTGCTGCTTAATTCACCACTGCAGACTCTATGTATAAGCAAGACATTTCCTGTTAACATGGTATAAGCACTGATCCCTGAGGACATCACACCTTGTGTGTTCTTCCCTTTCAAACTGTTAGTGTTTTACCAATTCCAAGTGAATGCATAAACCTCTGGAACATTTTGAGTATGATACCATTTTAACATGGTTTTTCTTAATATGTAAAAACATCTATGTTTCTTTGTGTTCTGTGTGAAGCACTAAGGTCTGGCCTAGGTATTTAGGGCAGAAGAAATCTCCTGGAGACATTTCCATTTCAGCTTAGTTCCCTTTGAAATGTATTTTGTGAGGAGAGACTGACTCATACTTCACAAGTTGTTAGTAAGGGCACTGTCCTCAGATGTGGAACAGCCAGAGCAACGTCACTCTAAGTCGTAGGCACAGAGACCTTGCCAAGAACTGGGCAGAGCAGATTTGCAGCCCTCCATGTTCACAAGGCCACACACGTTCTTGTTTTGACAAAAGTTTCAATGTGTAATGGAAACCTTAAGATTTGACACAGAGTGGAATAGTCATTTTATTGTCTCCAGGCAATATCTCCATGCCACTTATGTCACTTCACATTCTGTCAGTTCTTAAGTTATACGTGGCCTTTCTTTGTGTGGGCAGCGTTAGCTGCTGTTTTGTTAAATGCTCCAATTTTTCATTCATTTCAATAACTATTAAGCCATGAGGAGAAGGTACTCTGCAGGAAAAGACAACTCAGGAAGAGGCATTTAGATGAAAATGCTCACGGAACATAGTCTCTTCCCTTAGCCAGAAAATACTTGTGAAAATGAATGAAATACCTTTTGGAATCTCATTTGGAATTAAGATAATTTTCCTGCTGAGATGTTTAGACTAAAATTTTCAGCTTCATAGCTCTATATGCTTATGGGGTTTAAGAAAATCTAGAATTAGTTGCTATACTTTTTGATATATTGTAAGAAATCATAACTTAGGGAATTAGGAGGTTTTGCAGATATGAGAATTCTGAGGATCATCTATGAAGAACTCAGTCACTTTTTTCACTGCATGAAACAGGAGATGTGCTGGGAGCATATCAACATCTTTACTTTCCTATGAACAATAGCTCAGGAAGAGAAATGAATGAGTTAATTGAAATGCATCTGTTGCTATTATAGAGTCATGTTCTGTGTTGGGGATTAAATTACACTGAATTTAACAGTGAACAATAGATTTGCTGTCTAAACAATCCAGCTATACTGAATTCTCTGATTATTTCACATACTATTATTGAACAGAGCTGTTGTTTTTCTTCACCTCAGCTTTCAGATTTTTTCAATTTTTCCTGAATTCAGGAATCTTTCTTTTCTTTGTTGCTTCTTTATTGCCTTCCACACTTCCTCTGTATTTTCATGCTGGAGTTGTGTTCACCTCTTTCTGTTTGATCTCAGAGAAATGAACAAACTGTCTGGATTCTCATCTTAAAGTCATTTTAAATCTGTGTAACATGTTTGACTTCATTATAATTGTTTCTAATTTAGTCTAAAGCAAAGGTGATTGGAACAAGGTTCCTGAACCAAATTCTGTTAAACTGCAGGCTTTGCAGACAGTGAAGGAAAAGAAACAGTTCTTTTCCTTACCTCAACTCAGTCAAAATGTGTAAATAAGCAAACTTTGTTTTGGGTGCTTTGAACACTTTTGTTAATCAGGCCCTTCCATCTTGGTTTAGGCCCCTAAATTCAGTGGCTGGTTTTGGCAGCTCCCTAAGAGAGATAGATGGTTGTATTATGGAGTTCTGGTGTAAGATGGTGCTGGTGATTGGTCCAAGAGGGTTAATCTTCCTACTAAAAAGCACTCACTGCTTAACTCATATAAGAACATTGCTGGCTGCTCTTTGGGTGTCTGTTGGGAAGAATTGCCAGCACTCCAGTGAGGCAGTGGTGTTGCAGGGGAGTGTGTTCTACTGCCATAGGACTTCAGTTGAAAGAGTGCTGTGCACATGACTTCCAGCAACCAAGGCAAAGAAGGCTGTTTTCTGACCAACAGTTTCTAGGTTTTTTTAGAAGTAGTTTATTCTTCTACCAAGTCTCCTAGTGTCTCCTGCATCTAGAAGTGTCAGAAATTTAGGTCTGTATAAATCAGGCACTATCCTGTGTCTGTCATTTACTGTGGAAAAGAGGATTTAAATCCTCTTATGCCTATTCCTCCTTAATAAACAAAACAAAAGCCAAGTGCCATAGATTTGGCAGTAGACAGCAAGAATTTACAATTCCTGAACAGGAACAAATATATCTTAAGGGACCATATTTACTTTCAAATAATAGTGATAATGATCAGCATTTTGCTTTTATGTTGCCTTTTTCATCAGTGGTTCTCAAAGCACTTTTTTTTGTAAAGAAGTTTGGCAATACTTCGTCTTGACAAAAAGATCCTCTTGACAATGGGAAAACATATGGATACCATAAGATCTGGCAGCAAGATCACTTAATAGCTGGGTGGCAGTTAGAGCCTAGCACCCTCTTCCTTTCTTTCTCTTGGAGCTTTAGATTGTCAATGTATTTATTTAGGAGATGGCAACTTGATTTCACAGACATTAGTGTCCAAATGCTAAGGGAAGGATGTTATTTTTGTCCTCAAGTCCACTTGTATCTTGAGATGCCCAAACATTTGCAGGCCAAAGAGTTCATCTAGCAATTTAAGCACAAACGTGGAGAGGCTGGTTTTGTGCAGCATTTTGAGAATTAACTGCACTGCTGTTCTGAGCTGGAGCTGCTTATTGCTGCCTTCTCTGCTCTGAATGAGTGAGCTGCTTTTAAACATCAGACATGGTCTAAAGGGAACTGTGCTTTTGAAAATGTGATCTGGCATAATAAATATTTGAGTATTAAGGATGAGAGTGAGGAAACAGAGGTGGATCTATCATAATTGCTTTCATAAAATATGGAGACAAGCAGTCCTTTTAATCCATTATTTACTCAGTAGATGGTGTCTAATTATTTAGGCAATTTTTAAAGTCAGTAAAAGGCTTAACTGATTCCAAACTATATTTTGAGTCATGACAAATTCTTTTGTCTGGGTAAAATATGATAAATTTTGACACTTTTACGGGTAGAATACTTTCCTGTTGTCAGTGAGAGTTCTCATAACTTAGTCACTTAAAATTCTGGAGGGAAAGGAAAAATAATTAAAGTGAGGAAACGTTTCAATGGTCTTTTTACTAGTTCATTCCATGCTGTTGTTATAGACTTCTGGAAGCTGTATGAGGAGAGCAAAGATTCAGAAGCCAATTGGGTAGTTTTTTGTCCTGTTTAACATTTGTATCTTTGGTTAAAAGCTGTTTACACAGGCCACGAATAATCCATCCTGCTCTATTACCACTAATAAAACACAGTTATCAGTATAGTGACTTGGGCACAAATAATTAACTCTTGCCTTTCTGGAGATTCTTTGTGCATATAAAAGCAGGTTGAAGGCTAATCTTTCAAACATGTCAAGTAGACTTAATGTACTTGTGAGCAAGAACAGTCTTGTAGTCCTTGATGCTGCTGAGATTAGTCTCAGGACTGCCTTAAATTGCTCTGGCTAGTAGCTTAATTGTTTCCATATAGAACAATTCCTAGTATCAAAGGAATTCTCAATTAGGGTAAATTTGTTGTGTGATAGAATAACAGATTTAATGATAAGGGTGTTCTGCTGCATATCTATATAAAGACAAACATTTATGCTAGCAATGACTTAGATCTGTGTTTTTCCCACATTTTCAAATATTTGGATTCTTGTTTCCAGGTTTGACCTGTGAGAGTTTTGGTGGTCTGAAAGGTTCTGGCTAAAAGATTTGGGGCATAGTCACACACATCTGCATATCAGGAATGTTGGAATCCAGAGTTTGGTTTCAGACCTGTTGCTGTTTAATGTTTGGTAGTTTTTAAGTGCCGAAGACATGTCTGCACTAAACTTTGAGAACTGCTAAACATTAGTTTTGTAATGACTCAAATAACTGCAACTACCTGAAAATGCTTTTTAGGGGATTCCGCAGTAAGCAAACGTTTGGAACAGTTAATTCTACCCACACCTGTTTCTTTTTTCCCTCCCCTCTCCCCTTTTTTTTCCACCCTCCCCTAAATACAGAGCACTTATGTTGGCTAACAAGTTTTATTTCAACTGTAACCCCATGGGAAAAAGAGCTAAGATATAAACCCCTAGTGATTGCTTCCAAAGCTGAAATCTTGTCAGAACTTTAGGTCTGTTATAGTGGCACTAGGAAAATGCTATTTTAGCAGATATTATTATTATTATATGATGAAGAATAATCAAATTCTGATTATAAAAGAAGTTTTATGGAAAGGTCAGTTGTACTGCTGATGTGAAAAACCAGGAATAGCATTTTTATCTGTGTGTTTTTTGTACTCCAAAATAAGTTTATTTGTATCAGGGACAAGGGTGAAAATAATGAGCAACTGAAGAACCTGGTTTATTGTAGTGGAACACTAGTACATGTGCACACATCTGTCATTCAGAGGATTGTTTCATCACCCTGAAAACAAGGAGAACTTGCCTCCAAAATCAGTTTTACTTCCCTTACCTCCTTTTGTCCTGCCATCCTAGCATTCCTTTGGAATATTTTAGGTGAATTCTGCACAAGTTCAAAGGCACTAAAGCAATAATAATCCTGATCCAGGCCCAAAATCAATTTGTAGTCCTTCATAAAAAAAAAAAGGAAAAAAAAAAAGATGAAAGGCTTATTTGGGGCTTTTTTTCTTTCCCATAGAGACAGAGCTTTGGTTTAAGAAGCTTTTAATACTACCTACCCCCAACCTTAGCCTGGCTGTCAAACTGTTTGTCTCAGTATTTTAGAACCATTGGGAAATCTTGAATATCTAAGCTCCACCTTGCACTTGATAGAGTAGCACTGTATAAAGTCATCACTAGACATCACCTTACATTTGATGGATAAGCAGAAATATGTGATAGTTGTGATGATTGAGTGTAACAGAGTGAACTTTTGCCAGGCTGCTCCCCTCTCTTTATATGGACTTGAAATGGTAAAGATTTGCTCTCATCACAATAAGCAAAGGGTTTCAATGCCTAGTTTTCCCAACTTCTAATTTGAAAAGAAACATTTTATTTCCAGGGAAACCTGTGTCACTTCAGCTCTCAGTTTTCATTTTTCCTAGGTTTTGTGCTTAATAAACCATCTGGTACCAGAATTTTTCCATTATTAAATGCTTTTAACCTAACTCATCATTAATGAGATGCATGGAGTTTGTCAAATTTTTATCACTGTGAGATAAAGTTGTCTTATTTTTTGATGTCATGTTTATTAAGATAATACAGGACTAGACATAATATTTTCTGGAAAGGTCTCACCCTGTAGTGAACACACAGGACTTGTGGAGCTGTATTTTGTACTGGACCTAGGGTGTGCAAATTGTAAATGTGTACTCTGGAAGTTCATGCTAAGCAGTAGCTATCTTGAATTTAGACACTGAAGAAAGCTGCTACCTTCCACCAAATTTCCTTGACTAGTCTCTGAAAGATGTGCTGAAAACAGTAAATTTAGAAAATAAAACTCTCAATGGAAGTTAGGAGTCTCATCAGAGCTGTACAGAACAGTTAAACACAGCTTCAATTTTAATTTATAAGCACTATTGGCCAGCAAAAAGGAGGTAGTCAGAGTTTTTAGCCTAACTTCTGTTGACAGCAGATTCTTAAGCAGCTGGAAATCTGCAATATATTTTGCTCTTTCTCTTAGAGTGGTCTAATTACGAACCCATATGGGAGACACTGGAATACTGAGTTACACGCATTTGACGTGGAGTGATGTCTTTTAAACAAAATTAAAAAAAACCTCACTGAAATTTCAGAAGACTTTTGTTTCATCAGTCATAGATCAATCTCAGAAAAGAGTTCCTAAGCTAAAAAATGAAAATGGATGTCATCTGCACTCTCAAAGACACTACTGAAAGACCTCCCTGCAATAAGACAAAGTTCACAGACTTTGAGAGGGAAAGGAAAGAATTCAGTCAAGACTGAGTGTATGACAGTGAGAGAGTTGCTCAGTTGGGCTAGTGAAGGACTCAAATTTAACTAAATGCTTTTACTGGCTGATGTAATTAATAATAACTAATAAGGCTGTTATGAATTAGTTGCTTTTTCTTTGTTATATTCTTCGCCCCCTCTATCCCCCCCTATGCTCTCAAAAATCAGTTAATTTGGTTTTTTGCAAGTTTAGTGAAATTATCATGGCATATCCCATGAATTTTATCTGAAAGTTGTGAGGCGCTTCACAGTAGGTATAATTTCTTCACATATAGTTAATTTCCTTGTCTATATTGTGTTCTCATCAAGAAAAGTCATGTCTGACCAAGAAATGGAGCTGTGTTGGCTGTCATTATTAGTCTTTAACTATTTTTAATGTGCATCTACTATCAGCTGCTCCA
Source organism: Pachyramphus minor (assembly GCA_013397135.1). Classification (NCBI taxonomy): domain Eukaryota; kingdom Metazoa; phylum Chordata; class Aves; order Passeriformes; family Tyrannidae; genus Pachyramphus; species Pachyramphus minor. Next base: position 329,398 of record VYXB01005473.1, on the reverse strand, counting down.
TTATTTTGCTGAGGGACCATGTCAACCCACATCAAATCTTTATTTGTCCATTCTTCATTTGCTTACTTTGAAAGCTTTTTCTTTTGGTTGCTTTATTCTCCTTCCCTTTTCTTCCCTGTTCTCTGGAGTTTCTTGTGTGCCAGAAATTGTAATACTCTAGACTCAAAAGTAGTTACTCTTTTATTTTTCTTCTGAGGTGAAATTGCCTGATTTTGTAGAGTTAAGAACACTTAGTTACTTCTAAGCATCTTTCATATTCACCATGAAAATGAAAAACAGTACTTTTTAAAGCACTGGGAGCATATTGTCTTACATTAACAGAAAGATTTGCCTGATCTTAATTTCTGTTTGTTTTCCTGTACCTATATTGGATGTGTATTTTTTGAGGGCTAACAGTGATAAAGAGGGAGATCCCCAGTGGATAAGTAACCAAGAATACTCTTGTAGGTCATCCCAATGTGTGACTGGTTTCCAAACTTGAAAAGTGGAGCTAACTCTGTTGGCAACAATATTGTTCCAGGGTAAAACAGCATAAGTGAACTGAAAGTTGAGCCCAACTCAGTTGACTGTCACATGACAATGAATGTTTGGAAGTATTTGAAGTTAATGTCTAATCACAATATATGGGTTTTTAACAGTTTAAAGCTATAAACTGTGAGAACTAAAGTTTTGGATTTCATTGTGTCTAACAGCTGGCTAAAGTTCTTGGACTGACACACAAACTCTTCCTTCATAACATATAAAATGAAGGAAAGTATAATCAATGTAACTTTTCTCTGTTACTTATAATATTTAAAGCTTCTTATAAGTACGGTATGTCATATCTTACCATTTTGAGTGATGGGTATAAAGGTGCAGGAGATTTTAGGAGTCTTTGGAGTTTTCTTCATTATAAAGAGGTTTCTCAAGGTCCTTCAAACAACTCTCATTCACATAATCCTTGTTGTCTTTAAGTTATGATAACATTCCTTTTTGTCACATCACACAGATTGTAATGAAAGGGGAGGATTAACCACCTGGTTACCAAGGGCCATTTACTGCTAAATGATAATAACTGCAAATCAAAGTGAAAGACTTCACCCACTTTAGGTGGTACATAACAGCACTGACTTCACTTAAGAGATATGCCCATTACACCTTAATCCTCAGCAGAGTGTGAGCATGAGAAAACTTGTTCAATCCATAGTAAAGCAGTGTAATGGTGGTGTCCATATTTTTTCACTGCAGCAGATATGTTTTCATTAATATTCTAGACAGAGGTTTTCTTTTACCATTTTGCCTAGTCTTGTTTGATTGACACCAGCTTTGTAGCTTCTCAGAAGATGAGTTGTATCTCAGCACTCAATTTAGCCCTTCAGATGGATCCTTCTTTTTTTTTTTTTATTAGATATAACATTTTGAAAGTTGTTGTTTCTTTTTACAGTATTTTCTAGAGGCTTAAAGCTTTAAGACCAACAATATTATTACATCAGTCAAGTGCCAGCAGGAAAATCTCTTAAAAAAGAAGGGAATAAAGTAATCTATAATCCACCTTGACTAATGTTTGTCAGACCAAAGAACAGGAAAATTTAGCAAATAGAATTTTTAAGGACTGGGGAGGGGAGCATGGTGGGAGGAAGGGGGATATTTAATAAAGATCAGGAAATTCAGAAGAGCTTAGAAAAGAGTTCTTTTCCAGATGTTGTAATGTGAGGAGGCCACATGCTAAGTTTATTTGCAGAAATTCATTTCTCACTGATTTCCGTGTTTTGGAAAAATCTTGGTTTTGTATTTGTTTCCATAAACATCTTGATTTAAATATTTCACATATATCAACTGCAAATGTGTTGAAACAAGAACAACACAGAGGCAGTTACGAAAAGGAAGCTTGAATGTCCCCATTGCACATGAAATTTTTCCTTCTATCCTGTCCTTCCATAGAGGTGGTGAGATGCCCTTGAAGGTTCTTATCTTTGTCAGGATCATGTGGATAAAAGACAAGGTGGGGCTGAGTCTTAATATAAATCCTTTTAGGAGCTGCATGGGGAAAGGGGACCATTGACTGCCGTGGTGAGAAATGCAGGAGCAGCAATCCCTGCCTGGCCCGCTGGGGGGTTGTGCAGCATTAGAAGCAGATAAGGGGAGGGAGAGACCAGGCCCAAGGATGCTGAAGTGAAATGGCTTGGGCTGGTCTTAAAACTCTTTAATTCTTCAGCTGAGAGTGTTCCTGGAATGGGAAATTGAAAGAATCATAGTTACCATCTGCTTCAGAAACTTTGTTTAATAGCCAGAGCTGCAGGCGAAAGGTGCTCGCTGTGGGTCTGGTGCAGAACATAATGATCCAAGAATTACAGGCAGCCCTGCCAGACTCCCCTGACTCAAACAGCCTCCATGTTCTCTCTAAATTATCCCAAAGATGTTCTCGGCAGTGCTGCTCTCTGCTGCTGCCTGCTCCCTGTGAGCCTTCTGTTATACAGGTGCCACATCAAGAAAAGGAAAATTCCACAAACTTCACTTGCTGTGAAAATGTTGTGTATTACATTGTCAAACATTATGACTTGGCAAAATTAAACAAAAGAGGATGTAGTATAACATACTTTTTATAGAAATTAAGGTGCCACATCTTGTAATTTTTTTCCAAACCTATATTTTTATATCATTTACATTATAATAATAATCCAGACTATTATTATGAAGTTAAACATTTCATATAGTAAAATCTTTTTGTTCCAAGGTATTTATTTTAATAATTTAATTACCAGTCACATGGTGAAATTACTTTTTCAGCTAGCAGAAGAGCCACCTTAATTTAAAATTCTGACTTAACTTGGCTTCAAAAATTAGGTGGCTGACAAAAGGCTGCAGATTTTTACCCTTTTTGTTTTGTTTAAACAGCCCTAATGAATTCTGTTTGTCCAGAACAAGCAGCATAGTACCCAGCAGTAGACACTATGCTCTTATCTAAGGATATATAAAGACACAGATCATGTTGTTTTATTTTAAAAATTATGTGTAATTATGGAAAAAATAAAATGTTGGAACAGATGAGGCAGTGTCACATGTACATGTTCATTGTTTTTAGAGGAATTGTCTGGATTTCTCTAAGATAAATTCTTCACTTGTGAAATTGAGGCTTTGTCAAAAGGCTGAATCAATAATTCTACTTTTTTTCAATAAGAAAAGGAGAAAATCCCCTCATGGGATGGGGCTTTCCAGCATGTTCAATACTGCAATACCTTCCAAATTTTCTAAAAAACCCAACCCCCTAAACCAACCCAAAAATAACCCCCACAAAAGTTATCTTCTGCTTCTAGGGCATTACTTTCCAAAGAGGAATTGTCACGTGTCACATTTGTATGAAAATGGATAAGAGTTCTTTATGTCCTTTACCAGGTTTGGCTTGAAGGCATATTGTGGCATAAGATATATTTGATTAGTGTTATTTTATGCTGCTTGTTCAGTGCTTACAATAAGTGTACTTGATGTTGGGCAGCTACTAATTGAGAATCTGAGCACTTAGGAACCTGTATATCCCCTCAGGAGGAACTGTGCTTTTAAAGCAAATGTCCTTAACTACCCTCTGTGACTGACCTGTCTTATGACAAAGTGGTGGCACACCATTCATCCTGAAGAGATCTGAAGAGCTTTAAGAAGCATGACTTGGTCAACTTCTGTCTATTTGTGGTTAAGGACAGCATAATCCCAAGTACAAGAGGTATGGGGACCAAGAGGACTTTAATCAGTATTTTCCAAAGAATTGGACAAAATAAACTCTTGAGTTTAATTTTGATTTCCTTACTGACAGCTGTGATTCTGAGACATGAAATGTCGTTGTGGGAAATAATCTTTTAAAGGGCCAAAAAATTTAAAACCCAGTCCTGGACCAGTTTTTGAAACTGAAGAAAGTGTTGCTGTTGAATAAACAGTTGTGAAAGAACTTGATGGAAGGCCTTCTGTTTTTCACAATTCTTAGATGCTGAAGCTTAAAAATCATGCAGAAATCTTCTGGTATCATGTTCATACTCTCTGATAATTAATGTGGCCCAGCATAGCTCTCATTAAATTGTATATAATTGGTACAGTGTCCAAAGGATTTTGACTTGCTCAGCTGAAAATCCTACATAGGCTCATGCTATTTACAGCTACTGTGTGTACATTTTCAGTGTTCCATAGAATTAAGTTTTTAAAATGCTACCAGAAAGTTGGGCATTTCTTCCTATTTTGTACTCTGGTGTCATCTGAGGGCTCTTGGAAAGATAGCATGTGAAGACATAGAGCTAGTTAAAAAGGGTTTCTTTTAGTGTTTTCTCTTTGAGAAGTGTTGCTTTGTTAAAAATGTTTCTTAATATCAAGGTGGGATGCTAGTACTGGGAAAGGGAGAGTCAGAACAACCTGGAATCCAGTAACTAAGATATCACTAGAGATATGATATAAGCTAAGCTCATTTCAAGGCTCAAATCAGATGCTACTTAAACCTCCATTTTCCACATGAGCCTGAGTGTCAAACCCACTGGGCTGTTGGGGGCATACGGGTGTGTCTTTCTGGCCTTCACGTAGTGTTGCAATGAACTCAGTTCTATATTGATGGAGCACAAGAAATGTTAAATTGTTACTATTACCCCTGCCTCCCCTGCCAATGGAATTGTTGTTTCCTAGCCAGCCAATTCCCCAATTACTCTCCTACTGTGAGATTCAGTAACTTGTCAGAGGTCTGTTGTATAGGCAGGAACTGAGGCAGGCTCTGTGTGCCAGTGCAGAACATTAAGCCCTCAGCAATTCCTCATTTGTTGCTGTTTGTCTTTTGCTGTACAGTGTGGGATGTTTTTTTCCCTCCCCACCCAGAAGTGTATCAGACTAAAATACAAACATTCTTATAGAGTTTATAATTCTGTGCACATCAGTGACAAGAATGTGTTCCTGACAATTTTTTATATTTGCAGACATTGGCAGTACCTGGCTATAATACTGAACCTCTTCTCCAGGACAAAACTAAAATGGTCATATTTAACAAAACAAAATGGTCATATTTAAATGGGAGAAAGGCTTAAAATGCCCCCATTTTATCAGTACTTCTCAGTACAATTTGTACTTTCATTGTTTGCTGTTGTTAATAAGAACCTTCCTTAAACCTAAGACTTGAATAAAGGAATATTTAATTTAAGTAGAATGGTAAACTATCGAAGAGTTTGAGAATACCTGTGGTTATCCGTTGGTTACTACATCTCTGGAAGTTCACTCTGAAGCACAGATTAAATTACCAAGTATTTATTTAAATGTTATGACCTGTCCAATGGTCTTCTCAGGCAGTTGCAGGGATAGGTTTAGGTGTCTCTAGTTCCTGCTTAGAAACACAGAGCAAACCTGTGCAGTAATAGAAAGTAATAGCAGTAATAGAAAGGAGTAATAGAGTAATAGGAGTAATAGAAAGGGAACCTCTGAATCTGTGTCTTCAAACAGAAGTGGGTCATATGCAGATCACTTGTCTCTGAGCAACTTGATCTAATTGAAGATGTCCCTGCCTACTCCAGGGGATTTGTACTAGATGACCTTTAAAGATCCCTTCCCACACAAACCATTCTGTGTTTTTGTGATTTCCATTTCTCCTTCCAGGTACCTTTCTCCGCTGTGATTACTGTTAACGCTGTAATACCTCAGCTTCCTCTCTTGCTGTAAAACCAGCATGTACAACCAAGGAGGAATATTACTTGGCTCAGTCAGAATTATTGTTGGGCTAAGAGGCTTCCTTGAGAGAGATGTGGGATGAGAACATGTGCTTCGGTTCATCCATGAAATTAATTGCAGGCCTCTGTTATTCTGATAGTGCCTTTTCCAAAAGGATGCCAAAAGTCCTTCTCCTCGACAGAAAACCTGGAAAGGGGCGGAAGATCCAAGTGTAGGGCTGGGGAATATTGTTTTTCATTGAAAGGACCAGACTGACAAAATGTTGAATAGGTTATGCTTTGCTTCTGGGAGGGCAGCACAGCAGAAAAAGACCTCTTGTTCCTTCTAAACTCTTAGGCAAATGTAGTTAGTAAGTGCAGATTACGGGCCGGAGGAATTTGCTTGTGAAGAAATTATTATATAAGCTGCATTTAGCTTACCCATTAGAATTTTTTCTGGAAACAAGGTTTTGACCGCATTTTCCTTAAACAATGTACTTGGATGCTCCTCTGACGGTCACCACTTCTGTGGTGCCTTCTGTTTTCTTTCATCTGTTTTTTTTTTTTTTTTTAGTTTCTTTTATTTATTTATTTATTTTTTATTCAGACTAGCATGATGTTATACCTGTGTTCATCTGGTCACATTAATTAGAAGGTTCTTTTTCACATTTAAAATATTTCTTTGGAGTAAAATTATTATTAATAAATGAAAACATGCTGTATTTTCCCCAGATGAATTGACAGAGTCAGGATTTTGTGTACAAAGTATACAATCTTAAATGGTACTTTATTACCTCAATCTTTAATTGTAAAGACACTTCATCCCATGGAGGATGAACAACTTCTGTGCACTGGTACAAACGGGGAAAGTGAAGTCAAGCTCAGGACTTTGGGTGGCTGGAGCTCCATCTGTGCCAAGGAGGTGGTGTGATTTCAAGCTTCTACTCTGATTTTGTTTTCTTGGAAGTGCAGCAGGGGTGGTCCAGGAGCCCAATAATCAGCAGAACCTGGCTGGGAGGTAAATCCCCTTCAAGGACTGGCACCTCTGCACTGTCCCTGCTCCTCAATGAGATTACAGGGGAATGATGCCTTGGATGGTCAGTCAACCATGGCAGGTCTGTGGCAGAGCCACTTACAGAATCTATTGCAGAACCTGAGCATTTCTGTTTAATTCTGAGCACGGAGACAAACCAGAGATACTCGATCTGAAACTTGATTTTTAACTTGTTATGGTTTCATGCACACGTCAATATTCTCTGCTCTGTAATGGTAATCGATAGCTAAAGAAAAAGGTAAATTTATGTGAGAAATTATTTATCAAAATTTTTGTTGTGCAAATTGTTCTTTCCTAGGCTTGCATCATCAAATGATATTTAAACTTGATAATTGGATATGATTGCATTCTGTATCCTAGGCAGAACAATTTTTTGCTACTTTCTGCCTCTGTATTTGCTTTTCAAATTCAATTTTCTATACCAAAGAGAGTGAGAAAGCTATTTAGCACAATGATACTTATTTAGAATACTGATTATATAGTGTTCTCTGTCCCCTTTCCATCTTTGAGACACTTTATTCCCTGACAAACTATAGCAGTATTAAAAATCATAAACTGTGTCAGTAGTAGAGAGCTGATAGGCTTCATGTATGGAAAAATACCTTCTGTCAAGCATTTTCATCATGATAGACACGTAAATTAGGGTTGAGATAAAAAATTCCTCAGGGATATTTTCTTTGTTAAAAAATATCTCCTTTCAATACTTGGTTTAGTTATTTTAACTCTGTATATTGTTTGCTGTAAGTAGCATTAATTGATGTAGCTGTATTGCAAATAGTTTGCAGTATGGTGCTAAGTTATCATCTGCCCTCCAGCTACAAAATTTATTGGTGTGCTGGGCCAGCATTATACACTGAAATGTTAGCTGTTGCTTCAATTACAGACACTGAAATGGGGATGAAAAAGTGTGCAGATTTTTTTCCTTCCTTGCTTCTCTAAGCAAATTCTCCTCTAACTATATTTACCCCTACCAGGAAATGCTGTTAAAATGTAGGATCGTTGCAGAAAGTATAATTTCCCATTTATGCTGACATTGTGCTCTACAGTGGGCAGTGTCATAGGAAAGTAAGATTAGTTCAACAGTATCTAATAGCTGGCTCCAGTGCAGGCTGAAATCCTGCCAATGTGCTAGAGCCCTTTTCCTACAAGGAAAAAAACTCCCTCAGTCATCTTCTAAAGAATATTTTGAAAGTTTGGTATCATCTGACTTTTTCTTGGATATGGAAAGGGAAAAAAATGTGTAAAGAGCTCATCTTGTAGCCAGTTTGTTGCTCTGACAGAAGTGGAAGTCCTGAAGTGCACATGGATTCTTTCCTCCATGTTTCCTGGAAGGAATATATTGTCCTTCGATATATATATATCCGATAGCAATGATTTTGGAGAGGGAAGAGCTTTAGTTTCACCATAACTTCCTCCTGAGTAGGGATGGTAATCCTGCAACCAAATAAAAGTTTGACGCTTTTGGTCAAAAATGTTCTCTTGCCCTCTTCAGAGTGATCCACAACTTCCCTGGCTCCGCACAGCTCTCTGCTTCACAGTTTTCTGGGTTGCTCAGTCCAGATACAAGGCATTCACTGTTTGACAGACAGCTTATGCTTGCATGCTTCATGGAGGATCTGAACAAGAGGAGAATTCCAGGATGTTCTCTCCAAGGCTGCTCAGGCAGGCACTGACCCATTGAAGGCAGTGCTAAGTGTTTTGTGAGATGAGTCCTCCTGGTGAAGGAAAGGCAGCTGCTTCCAGTGCTCAACGCTGTGTTTGTCTTCATGCTTAGAAGTAATTTTTTTAAGCAAATGTCTATATTTGGAAAGCTTTCCCCACTTAGTTCTGCTGTGCCACAGTATAGGAAGCACAAATTCCAATCCTATTAGGAGAACACTGCCAGGGTACAATTTAGTGGTACAGAGTAGTTTTTTATAAGCTGGGCATTGAATACCTTAGTTTTTATTTAGGTTAAATCCTTTACTTGGAAATAGGACACCGTTCACACTATCAAAGATGCTTTTTTTATATATTCCATTAATCTAGAACTTAATGTTGCTTTTCATCATTCTATATTTCCCAGTGATGGTATAATACATGAATTTAGGATGGTTCCAGTAGGGAAAGTAACATAACTATTATTATGCTAACTACTTTAGAATTATTATATATTTATTTTCCATAGTTTCCAGGCTAGTTCAGCCCTGGGTTTTATTGTGTACTTACAGTGTGATAAAAGCAAAGTAGCAGAATTGCAAATTTTTGCCCTTTCTGTCTTAATTTTGGTATATGTTATTTTATGTCCTTGAGCTCTTCTAGTTTAGGAGGAAGTTAACTGTGGTGGGGAAAGCTTGTGCCAAATGCACTTGACAGCTTAACAGTTTTCAGCTGATGTCCTCAGATTCTGATGTGCTTTTTTGTTCTGCTGTCTAATTATAGCACCAGTAGAGGAGTATACAATATGTTGCTACCTTCTTCCTGAAGTTCTGTACAGTGTATTTTGTTTAATGATGGGGGAGGAAGATACTGTAGAGCACCAGGAGTTCTGTTGTGCTTTTTGAGCCAACCAGAAAATATCTCCCTTGTATGTTGTCACAGAAAACAACCTGAGTCTCTATTCTAATACTTGACAAGGAACCTCTCTAAAATGAGGAAATAATATTGGTTATAGATTCTTACTATAGAGTCAGAGCATAATCTCATATAGTGCTTTTCCTAGGTTTATGGAATTAATGCACACATCCTGATGCACTGCCATCTTAGCTTGCAGATAATAGCATTTTTTCATTCCATAGACTCAAAGTAACAAATCCATGAACACACCAACATGTCTGTACTGAAGATACCTTTCACAGCTTCTCTGCCTCTGTCCCTTTGCTGAAGAGGTCCAGCCTAAGGAGGAGATACAAGCAAATGATTCAGTCCCTGTGCAGAAATTAAGATAGGAAGGATGTTTGAAGGGTGAATGCAAAATACTCTTTTTTTATCTGTTTAGCTCACTCTTCAGACTCTTTAGACATGAGTTGAAGGGAGGAAATTAGCTGGAACTAAAAGATGGCTTGAACAAAGACTCGTCTGCTGAGGGTCATGTAAGAAAAAGTTTAGACAGAAGCATGTTGTTTAATACAAAATGTATCTAACCAAGCTAATCCATGTGGATAACACATTTAGGGTTCTCACTGACAGGAGGTCATAGCCATCTGTATTTGATTGAATAACATTGTATCAAAGTCAACATGCAGAGGTCCCACCAGAAGTTATCAGAATTATCATTTCAATTAAACAGATGGCTGAGGAATCAAATGAAGAGCCTCTGAGTGATGGCTACAGAATCAATAATGTCTTTCTGAGCTTTATTGATTTATCTTTGTCCAGGCAGCAGAATTGATTTATGTCTCTAGCTTTATTTTGATAAGTCAATGATAGCTCAACTATTCCTAAATTAATGTCTTCTTTTTGTGGGGCTTACATTATTTTTTTCTCCTGGTGAAGAGACAGAATTTTACATCATGCCAAACTGATTTTACTAAGTAATTCTGTGGCTAACAGAGTACCATAAATCAAGCAGAAGGATGTTCTCTGTAGTTTCACATGGAATGGATGACTTAGAATTGTGGAAAAGGCACTTATTTATTTAGCCAGTCAGATGGTATTGCATTTTTCCTTTCTGTGCTAACAGAGTAGTTGACATTTGTAAGCAGACAGGATTCTTGCTGTGAAGAATGCAGTAGTGTGAGGATTGTAATGTATTTCTACAAATAACAGGGGAAAAAGAAGAAAAAAATGTGTCTGTGTGCGAGAGAAGGAGAAGAAAAGGGCAGTCCAGTTCCACAATTAAGCTGCTTCTGCCATATGGTGCATTCCAAGCGCATGTGAAAAGGCATAACATGTGGAACTCAGTCTTGTGTGTTGTGGTAAGCAGGGCCTGGTGTGGTACCAGCTTGCCTTTGACAAACCCAGAGAGTAGCCTTGGTTTTGCTGCAGTTAGAAATGTCCATATTAGTACAAGTTTTGTTTTCCGGGTCATTGCAATATTGATAATAGTTTTATGAGCTTGTAGAGCAAGTAGGTCACAGATGCTTGCTTGCCTTTTTCTTTTACAGTATGTACCCTCTAAAGTTCCCAGGAATAGTTATGGGATTTTTTTTCTTTTAAAAAGTGTAGGAATGAAAAATAACAGCAATAAATAAGCCCTCCCCCTCATGATCTCCTGTCTGCCATTTTTCAGTACCAAACCCAGGCAGATTGTTCAGTAAAATCTGAGTAAGTGGAACCGGTGACCAGATCTGGTAGTAAATGAACCTGGGAGCATTGAGGCAACAAAAATTATATTTGTGGCTTAGATTTTTAGAGGTCTAATAGTTAGAAAAGCTTGGTGCAATCTTGCACAACTTCATTTATTATATATATCAAAATTTATCTTTCTGGGGACCTTCATGCATTGAGCAGAGCATGTCTATAAGTTCCTTCAATTATTTTAATCTGCACATAATTTTTCTCTCCTATTTCTAAAAGAATAGTATTGAAATTCAGTGTGTTTGGAAGGAATGTCAGGAGATCTGGGTCATAATTCTAACACTGGCTGACTTGAATACCCAGGTAAATGACTTCACAATTTTTTATCTTCATCAATGATTAAAAGGATAAGTAGGTCTAGAATTGCTAACTCTTACCCATTTGTTAAATCCCTTCAGTTTTGGTGGTAGTTTAGGCTCTCAGTTCCTTTGAGCATATAGGTCCCTTTCTTTAATTACCTTTAGCAGAGGAAACTTCGTGGTTTAATTTGTGCCAGGTTTTTTGAAGGTCAAAAATTCAAAGCCCTGCTGTTACTGGGTAGGCAGAATTCAAAAGTTACTTAAAAAAAAATTCAACTTTTGGAGCGGGGAAAAAACTAAGTATTTGATCTTAAAATCATAAGAAAGGAAAAAACAGTACATGGGCAAACTAAAAAAAGAAGATTTATTGAAATCAGGGTATTGGAAGAAAAAACACTTTTTCAACCAAAACCCACAGTTCTTCAGGAAAGTCAAACCACTGTATCTTTGGTTGATTATTCATCATAATTATGATTATTAAGTGGCATTTGAGACTTGTGTAACTCAATATTCCAGATTAGCTTTTCTACGAAAACATAAACAGATAATTCTAATCACAAGCAACTAAAGTCAACATAAACATTGTAGATAAACCTACATTTTTAATTTTCTTTGCAGTATTTAGTTCTTTGTTACTACTGAATGGTGAATATTTATATACTGGATGCATATTTCCTTTGCTGTTTGGGGCAATAAATATGTATATATACACGTACAAGCAGATGTCTATAAAGTCTTAAGAGATTCAGCCAATGATAGTAGAGAAATTCATTAAAGCTGGACATTACCTGAAGGTGAAACAGATCTTGAGAGTTTGTTTTTTTTTTTTCTATATGCATGTATTTTCTGTCCAGTCCATGATCTGAAAGTAATGCTGCCTTCTGGTGTCTCAGCACGCTAAAAAATTAAAGGAATTTAAACATTAATTTGACAAGAGAAGTCCACTGGAGCGGGGGGTTTGAAAATATACATTAAAGAGATTATCAATTCAAGGAAAGCAATTTTGCAAAACCACTTTTTTATTACAACACTATAGGATGGGCAGTCCTTTTTAACTTAGGTAATGTAGTAAAGTTATGTAGAAACACAATGAGAAAAGGAGATAAAAGCATTCCAACTGTCGTTCCAGTATTATCACTTCAATCAGATTTTGAGCACAATGTAACTGTGCTGAACTATGGTTCAGCATGTCAAGCCATTGTCTGGCATCAGCATCTGCATAGCTGCTATTGTTTTACTGGAGCAGCTGCCACTCAAACCCCTGATGGAGTAGGTGGAAGGCATTTCAGAGTTACACTTGCATTGTGCTGCACAAAAGAGACCTATTGGGATAATTCTCCCCACGGCTTTTCTAACTTTGCATGACTTTAATACAAAAAAAGCTTTTATTTGAAATATTGGACAGGCTGATAAGCAGGATCCTGGAGATGAAAATTACAGTACAGAAATGTCTATAGATAAGATGATCTGTGTGACAGAGTATAGATGTACAAGTTGTACTTCTCATCATTTCTGCCTGTGGGTGGACATAAGCAGTCCAAACTGGAAATCTCCTCTGGTTCTTTATAGAGGTATTTCATTCATATGTGAGTGTTGGGTTATGCATGAAGGAAATTAAATTTGTTCATCTTGAGAGAGAATTTGTAATCTTCTGTATTCAGACTATTATAAAGACAATAGAGATCAGAGGATGGCAGATGAAGGTCTGAATCGAGCTGAATGGTGTTCAGCAGTCAGCATGAGGTAGCTGTTGGGATAATGGGCAATAAGTTGCTGACCTCAACTGAATCCTGAAAATGTTGCAGCTTTAATTGCAATATTCATTAGAACTAAAACAAAGCTCCAGAGAGAAAAGGAAGAGTGAATAGAGGGGTTCACTTCTCACTCTGAATCTTTTTTCTCCCAGAAAAGGGAGTGTTTCTGTATCTGGACTAAATTTACTGGAGTATGCAGGAAGATTTGAAGTTTTCACACTGGGGTGAAATGGTTCATTCGCAGTGAATGTGAGAGGGTGATGCATGTATTGAAGAGTTTCTCTATGCTGACTTCTGCAAAAGGCAAAACTTCATGGATTTTTTTTTTTCCTGAGAAAGTAAAGGCTGTAAATGCAATGCATTTCAAGTTGTGGTCCAGGCTTTGTGAGTGCATTATCAGAACAGTTCTTGATAAAACACTAGTAATTTGAACAAAAGGACAATCTCTCAAACAAAAAAATGTTGCCTGTCACTACACAATTTCTTTCTGGATTGATATCTTCAGATTGTTCAAATATTGGATAATTTCTTATTTAAACACTTAGCTGCAACAATATGCTCAGTAGGTAACAAGGGGCCCATTGAATCTGCAAGACATTTCTGTTTGGTTTGTATCATATGAAGCCAATCAAAGGTAGACAGGAGCGATTATATTATGCCTAAGCCTTGTTATTAAGGTTAAAATGAGATAAATGGAATATTGATATTTTAATTTCCAGCCCTCTCATTTCTGCTTCCTGAAAGGAAAAGGTGCATGTGGCTTAAATTTGAAATTTTTAATGGAAGGAAAAATGATCAGTGCAGAAGCTGTGTCATCAAGGGTTGGCTGACTTTTGCCATAAACCAAAGGAAGACAAAAAGATTAAGAAAGTTGTTGCCAAAGTTGTTTAATTCTGTAGGAATGGAATCATATTCTCCAATCCAAGCAGTTCAGTGTTATCTGAAGTGCTAACAAGATGATAAGTAGTGGAGCAACAATTAAAACCTGCTATATTGGGACTGTACTTATGATGTATGGTGTTACTAGGATCATTTGCAGAATTCATATTTGTGTATCAGTCTGCTACATTTCATTTTCTTGTTTCTTACTAGTCCAAATTGAAAGACTGGGGTTTAGTTTGTTTGTTTTCCTTGTTTTGTCCTTCAATTTCTACCATTTTGGGCACACAGAGTATTTTGGCAGTTCTAAGATGTTATTTCATCTGTTTTTGAGACTTGTATAAAAGTCTACAGGTTGGTATGTGCACTCCAGAGAGTGCACANGAGACTTGTATAAAAGTCTACAGGCTGGTATGTTCCAGGCTGGTATGTGCACTCCAGAGAGTACAAGGAAATATGAGGCCTTGAAAAGAGTATTAGTGTTTAGGTTGCATTACTCCATTTATGGTACAGTCTTAATTTTTACAGTTTTGTGTTTTGTCAGCCTCTCGAAATACTTATATACACATACACATAGAAGTTATAAACATTATGTCTGCTACAGAGTTTGCAACTGGAGCAGTGCCCCAGCCCAGAGCACAGGGTTGTTTGCCATGCCAAAGGATCTGCATGCAGGATACAGCCCATGTTAGAGTCAGACAGGTCATGTGCTGTGCATGCTGTGCACCTTTCATTAGCCTCAGAGGCAGGAAGCAGCACATAGGCTGCTGTTCTGTAAAGGCATTGCTAACCTGGAAAATAATAAATATAACGCTATTTATGTTTGCCAAGTGACAGAATAATAGCAAGGAAATATTGAAGGCCCCAATAAAATATGAATTCCAAGGTGCTTCCTCAACCTCTGAATCTTTGGCAGTGAGATATGTGGACTAATGCAGAAGAGTGCATATCAGAAAGTACCGTTTGTACAAATATATTATTGAATCAATTTTAACTTCATATGGGAAAGACATGAACATTTCTATGGACACCTGATTGAGCCATAGGGACCATAAAAACCAGAAAGAGTTTAGGCTGATATAAAATCATAAAACAGAGGTAGGAGCATAAAATATGATGGCAGTATTTATATGGCAGTGTACTAGATCTTGCTTTGAATAATGTGCTCAGTGAGGCATCCTTTGCCAAGACCCTGAAGTGGAAGATGGAAAACAGAATTGATTTAAACTGAAATGAGAATGTCTCTGTTGCTGCTGGCTTCTCAGTTGCCTGTTCCTGTACAGAGCAGGAACAAGCTGAGCCCCTGGTGTGGTCCATCATTGCATAACCACAGAGCCATGGCACAGCTGTATTACCCTGCTGTGGAGGTGTCATTGTTTCTGTTTTGCTAAGTCTATTTCTTCCACTCTTTAAGAACCTTAAAATAGTTAATAGAACTGGTTAGGAAGTCAGAGAGCAACTCCTCCAAGAAGCAGAGGTGGTGATAGAGCAAAGACAGGGACGGAGAGTGAGGGAACACATGATAGAGAATTACATGGAACAGTGAAGGCTGTCTGATCACTCTTTTTGCCATGCTCTGGAGCAAAATAGTGGATGAATACCAGATGTAAAAGGAAGGAAGGAGCCAGCAGTACTTGCTTACTCTCTGAAGCATAATTGGTGTGCTTTTGAGATGGGTTGAGGAAAGATTTTTGTTTGTGTGTTCATAGAAATCATCGGGGGTTGTGGTTTAGCTGACAGTAGGAAGAATGGTTGTTAAGGTTTCTTGCATTGGAATGGTGTGCTTGCTTCTTTCAGAAGTATTTGCACAAACACCCAGGTCTGTAGTCATTGAGTGGTTCATCTGCTCTAGCCAGTTCCACAGCTCAGTGCATTACAATAAAACTGATTTACTTTTCCCTCTCTCTGCCTATGTATGGGCACAGAACCCAGTGATACTGCTGATAGTCTTCCATATCAGGTAGGGAAAAAACCCCAAAATGATGCAGAAGTATTGTTTGTTAAAAGGATGTTATCAAGGCAAGACAGTAGAAGAACTTCTATAAGCAAAGAGCTCCTCTCTTCCCGCTGCCCACTTACTGTTTTAATGATCTATACCCAGTAAGTCCAGGGGCACAGTTTTATACCTGCCAGACATGCAGTTGGTATTGAGCCACCAGGTAACAAGGCTGTTGTCTAACCACAAATGTCTTTTCAGACCTCTTGGCTCCCTACATCTTGATAAGCCCCAGCTCAGCTATTTATTTCAGTGCCTGAATTGGATATGCAGTCATATATGATTTTCAAGAATCCTCTACCTTTACTGAATGCAATCTGGGCAGTTGTTTGTTGTGGTAGTTTGAGGCCACTTCCCTTTTTGATCTCTAGTCCTTGTTGTCACAGAGTCATTCAGGTAGGTTTGAAAACATTGCTTTTAACAGTACACCCCATATTTTGAAGGTGTTAATTTGAGCTGCTATACAAAGGCCTTCCACAGTAAGACAGATTCATTGCTGTAAGTGTATTTTTGGTGACTTGCAGGCAAGTAAGTGATCAGGGATTGTATTTCTGATTTAGTTAGAATAAAAGCACCAGGACATTGCCAATGACCCAGATGTTTGAAAAAGCTGTAGATTAAGCTATTGGGGCCTGTACTTCCAAATCCCACAATATTACATTAACACACGCTCAGAAGCTGCAGAATTGGATTTAAATCCAGCTCTTGAACCCTCTTCATAATCTCATTTTGTACCTGGAGTGGTGAAAATAACAGTAATGCAGCTGCCAGAAGAGTGACTGTGAGAGCGTTTTTCACATTAGAAAGGCTTTTAATAAAGTAAAAGTACCTTAAGTGCAAAAGGATCTTTCCTTACTTTCTTGCAGCCTTGATAGCAATGAAAAAAATTCCAAGTATTGTAACTGACTGTGGGCTGGAGACTGGTGGAAAAGAACTGTCTCTGACTCATGGTGTAGTACAAGCTTCACATATTAAGGCCTCATTAAATATTGATGATGTTTACATCATTCATGGTTATTTTCAATTTTTCTTGCATGTATGACTGTCAGATGGCATTACAGATGAAGACTAAGCATGAGAGCAGTGATTACATCAATCTCAATTTTGATTCTGGGTGTTTCCTTAAAAGAAAAAAAGAAAAAGGTGAAAAAATGGGAAGAAAAATAATAACCTGTATTTATAAAGAAATCCTGAAGTGGGTTAGTGTATCATGTACTGAAGTTCCTCAGCAAGTGTCATAAATACATGTAAATGTTGTGGCTTACATCCAAGATCGTTTTGCCGTGCTGCAGACTTGCAAGTTTGATGAATGGGCAGCAGTGTAAGAGAATGGACACATAGCAGTGTGCACTATAGGAGTGTTCCTGGAGTAAAAAATGTGCTAAATCACATAGGCTTCACTGTGACTTGCACTGCTGATTTACCTCCTGATGGTAGAAATAGAAAATGGGGTTTCCAGTACAGGTGATCCTTTTCAATGGTAATTTACCATCTGCTAGGAACAGGTGGTGTTTCCCTTTGAACATGTTTCTGTTGTACATAAATGAAGTGATGGATTTCCATTCCAGCACATTTTGTTAAAAAAAAAAAAGTTAATAATCTGCATATTTTTCTATAGATGCAGAAACCTGCCAGAGAATTACAGCCTAAGTGGAGAAATGACTCGTTTACAGTAGCTGATTCAGTTGGAACATAAGAGTTTTGTTCCAAAAGATCTGGAAAGGGAATTTCCCAGTATGACCATTGGTTTCTTCCCTTGCCCATGCCATAGATGCAGTAGTTGCATTTTTTTGTAGTAGTTTTATTTTTTTGAGTTCTGTATCCTGAAATAAAATGCTGAGAACAAGACCATGATTTTAAGCCATTTTTCATCTGAAAAAAGAAGCAGCCCTAACAGGTTGTTGTTTTACTGGTAGAGGATAGATGAGGATATTTGGAAGGTGAGGATATATGGAAGGCAGAAGTGAGGATTAAAGATCAGCTGTGTAGTTATGTGTTACAAAGCCTGTGAGCACAGAAAGAATTATCTCTGAATTGTGGACAGCTAAGTCCAACTGCCCAAAATCATGTTTTGCTAAGTCTGGTACTTTTTTGAGCCAGTTTACCTTTTTGGCAGATCATGGCTATTATGGATCATTTCCAATGGAGACTGAAGGGACTAGTTTTTCCCTTCTTTTGGAAGACATTGGAAAGAAAAGAACAACAAAAAAGAGCAATACATATTTCTCTGCTAAATTGTGCTTGATTTATGAGCACTGTCCTCTGTTGGAAATAGAGGGCTAATCTATTACATTTGGGAGACAGATAAATTAGAATTTGCAGGAGTTGAATGAAGGCTTCTTCCTTCCCCTCTATGGGCAGAGGGCTGGGGTGTGTAATCAACCTGCTGAGCATCTCAGGAGTGTGTGTCTGAAGCTTAGAAGTCATGCTTGGCTTAGCCCTATCCAGATACTGTGTTTTTTTCTTTCACATATCCCCAGTGTTGAGGTGCAGCTACTGGCAGCTGATCCAAGGAGCCACAAAGATACCTCAGCAGCACATCCCTTCTGGCTGTGCCCTTTGCCTTTCTGGAGCAGAGCAAGGGGCTGTTGCCTTTAGAATCTCTCTGTGCCTTGGCAGTTCATCCCTTCTAAAATGGATTTTCTCTTCAGTGAAAAGAGGTCAGAAATGATGATATAAAGGATGAAAAAGCAAAGCTGGTAGTGCGGTTACTTCATTCTTTCTGTATTTCATTTTGGATGAAGTGTGATGCTTTGCTTTTGACTGTAACAGAGTATTTGTATGAAACAAAAGTACAAAACCCCTAGAAGTTGTGTTACTAACTTACTCTATGATGGAGGCAGTTGCCTCTAAAGAACAACATACAACAAATCTCTCTCAATAAGTAGAGGTGGCAAAACCTGGCAAAACTTGCTCCCTTTGAGTTAGTGTCCTGGTCTGTTCTGCTCAGAGAGAGCAGTTTAAGGATTGAGAAAAAGAGGTTTTGTCTTCCAATTTCTTTTTCTTAGTATTGGCTCTCATAACTCTTGATAGCCCTGTTGAGTAGTAAATGATCAATTAAGTGGTAAGAAAACCAGATAATTATTTTAACAAGCATAGAGAAGTATGCATTAAGCTTGAAAGTGGTCTACCATTAGTTTGATAAATGCAGTTTTCTTAATAGATATCCTCCCTGCTCAGGAATGTTAACATCTGGAGATTTTAAACCACCGGTTGAGAAATCTAGTAAGAAAAAAATCCAGAAGTTATAAATAATTTGAAGAGCTGGTTTTTTTTGTTTTGTTTTTTTTTTTTTGTTTGTTTGTTTGTTTTTTTTGTTTGTTTGTTTTTTTTAAGTTTTTATTTTATTTGCATCACTCTTAACCTTATGGCAGAGGTATTTATGTCTAATCAATGTCTAATCAAGTTTTTGGTCAACACCAACGTATATTGGGTAGTATGGAACTGTGCTTATAGGAACATCAGAAACCATGTGCTTTTTAAGACCCTTCTTGGCCATTATGTCACCTGTCAGTGTGATCTAGGCCGCGTCTTATCCTGCAACTCCAGTGCTATGGGCTGAGCTGAAGTGACAATGGATCTGGTACATATTATAACTCTGGCATTCTCATTTTGGGAAAAATAAGCTCCAGAGAGTGTATGTGAAGGTGGGAACCACCATCTCCTGCTGGAGCTTTTGGCAAGCTAGACCTGTGTCAGCTGCTCAGGCAAACAGTCCCATTTGAAAGTAGTTCTATCCAAAATGAGACCTTTGCCTTGGCATTTCAAGTCAAATTCTTACCCGAGTTAAATCTGTGTCAGACAATGTTTACATTTGGTTTTTTTCTTTTTTTTTTTTTCCAATTGTGTTTATTTCTTCACACAGGGAGTCAGACAGGACTCTCAACACTTGTATCAGGACCACTGGCGCAGATGGAAATGCTGTGTGGTGTGGTTTAGTTGTAAATGTTTAATTCTGTGTATATGAAAGGGATTTGTTTTTAATGAAAATGTTACTGACATTTACACTTTCCCTTCCCTTTCCTTTATTTTTTACAGAATTACAGATGGTTTTAGTATTGTATACATTTTGAGTTGACAATTAATTAAGTCTTTAATAGCCTACCAAAATCTATTGCTTGCTTTTAATTCTTTCAGTCTGGATATTTGTCCTGCATGACATATCCAACTTTCCTTCATCAAAGTGTCTGCATTTGTTCCAATTTATTTCATTGGCAGAGAATTTAATTTGGTGTTTACACCAATTTATTAAATAAAATACTGCCTGATGATTAAAAATAATTTAACTATTTCTTGTCTGAGTTGGAAGGAAGGATGAAACTATGTGTGGAAAGTTCCAGACCACTTCAGATATATTTTTCCAGAGTTGTTGCTAAATCCGTAAAATGTATCAGTGTGTGTAGTTGTATTGGATCCACTGAACAAATTGTGCAATCCCAGACATTGCTTTCAGAGTAAGACAGTCTCCCATTGAGATGGAGATACTGTAACTGTTCAGTTTTTGGTCATAGTGGAATCCATACTTTAAGACGCTGTTTACATCTTAGATCTTACTGTGCCTTTTTTTACACAATATGGCAGAATTTATTTTTAAATTCATTATCTTCCTCCAAGGAGGAACATTACCTATGTGGAAAAAGCTTACGTCAGATTTTAAAGAATATATCTTAGAGCTGCTCTTACCAGAGTACTCAGGGAAGGACAGTCACTCATTCAAGTAGCATCAATAAGTCTGATGAGAACTTCTAATAAAGTGCAGTTACAATTCTGTTTATGACTACTGTTTGACAGCTTCACTATCTGAATGCCCACTACTGACTGATTAAATAAATGTATAAGAAACCACTTTGCTGTCAGATTTTTTAAATAGAACTCAACAGTGTGACTGAAATGCTCAACAGCTGCTGTTGCCTGAGGTGGTGTATGCTAATGTCTGTGCCTGGGCATTTTGACTCACTTTCTTGCAAAACACAGTTCCATCAGCTGAAAAATATGGTTTGAAGGAATTTGAAATTCTGTGAGGGCTTCTCTAGACTTTTCTAGGTATGGCTTATGTTATGTGAGAACTCCCAGAAGTAGATGACTCGTGAAACCCAGAGCATGGATTCCTACTGTCTTAGAACTGTACTTTTTATTGAACTTGTGTAGTTTTTGGGTCTTAAAGAAACACTCTCAAAATTAATGCTTAGGAATGATGCAAACCTTGTGAGAGCAGAAAATTCAGTGCAAGCCTAAACCAGAGACCATCGAAGTTGAAGGGAATTTCTCCATTGACTCTAGTGGAATTGGAATCAAGGTGTTGGTGTTTCTGAGATTCTATTGCAGGGCTGACTAAGGTCATACGCTCAGAAACTCATATTATTTGTTTGTCTTTCTCTTTGTTTGCATTTCTATTTCTTCTCTGAGTTGTTCCTTATGTCTGGAGATCTCCTAAAATTGTAGTGGTGGACTTTGGTTTCAGCAGTTGTGTTGTAATCTTGTTTTAGGGGTGTTGTAGAGCAGTGGCATGGGTCAGATCAAAAATCCAAGTCGGATCAAATATTTTGTTTAACAGTTACTGCAGTTTATTTTTCATGGGGATCTAGATGTGGCCTTATTAATTGCAGAGACTTATCCTTTTAAAGATGTGCATTTAAACACTGTTTTGTAGTTTTGGTATTTGAAATGGATCTGTACCAACTGAAGTCGTAAGATAATGCAATTAAAAATCTGGGATTTTTTTCTGTGCAGCAGATATTACTGATGGATGATTCAATTTCCGGTCTTGTTACTGGTAATATTTTATTATGTCCCAGAACAGTGTGTTAATATTGGTCTGAAAGCTCTGGGTTTAGCAGTATTATGTTGTAGAAAGTGTATTAAATTGTTAACAGAGAGTGTGGTAAGCAAGGAATATCGCCTATTCCTGTCTGTGTGGAAATGTTTAGTTCATTCTGAAATCAATGATAGAGGGCATTAAAATATATGGCTAATTTTTAACATTTACCTAATGCTTTCATGTAGGTATGCTCCCTACCTTAGTTCAGAAACCTGCTAATGAAAGAGTCAGTAACTTTTTAGTTAAAAAGGAAATTAGGAAAAATTTAAGTGTCTTTCTCACATGCATGCAGTTTTGGTGGACTAGATGCTCTAATCTGTTATTGCAATATCAATGGGAGTAGTGTGTCTTAACTGCTTTTAATTGGTGTGTTTCTGCTTGCTTCAGGTTTGATGAATTGGGAGTGTCTGAGGGGAAACACCTGGTTTGGAGCAGCCACCTACTTGCAAAATTAAAAACTGGATTTACATTACAAAGCAGTCGTGATAAGAAGCAGAAAATCACCCTAAACTTTGTGGGGCTATTCCTGTAAAAGAAAAAACATCAGTTAGACTTATGATCCAAAAAGAAATTGTATTGGTTTTGAGTGTAACTTGTGTGTAATGAAATGGTTATTAGCTGAGCTGCAATACCTGAGTGTGTGCTCTGCCCGTTTTCAGATGTCCGAGTGAAAGAGTGTGTGTAACCTGTTATTGGTGTGCAGCTGCCAGGCTGTGGCAACTTGATAGTGTCTGTTTTTTCATTAGGTAGATTGCTTAATTCTTTCACTCTCTGCTAAATATGTCAGTGTTTTTTTTCCCTCTCTTGGTTTCTCATTGTCTGGTTCAATTAACAATGAAAGACATTTCTTTTTCTAACTCTGTGATTTTATGGAGCGTGTGTGTTTGTACAGGATGGATGCAGAGAAAGGAGTAGGCAGTTACATACTCAGTGTGCAGCATTAATGGCTGTTGTGAGGCATTATTGCTATTTTCAGAATGTGAACTTGAATGTAAGACTTTAAGTTAAAGGCTTGATTATCCAAGACACTGGATTAGCTCAAAGAATTTAAATGAGACACCTGAAAAAGTCAGTCCATCTTAAGTAAATAACTAGATTAAAAGAAAGGCAGCAATTCTACTCAGTTTAGAATTGCAACTGAAAGTAATGCAACTGGTAATTGCTGCAGTCAGTGGTAGTTCAATATAGCTGTGTGTTAATGAGTTAATTCTTTCACACAAGACTTGACAGTTGTGATTCCCAGAGCTGTTTTCTGAGGTGTAATTTCCCATTACAGTACTGTCTTTGGATTTCTGGCTTATAAGGAAAAGCTTCTGCCATTTACCTGTATGTTGCTGGAAGTGAGCAAAGAAATAATGAAAGGGAGGATGGTCTGATTCCTCTGTAATTGATTTAAGACACTTCCGAAGCAGAGGCTGTAGAAAATTGTGCAGGGACTTTTGAGATTTGTGTTTTAAAGAATGAGAGGGAAAAATTGCTCCTGAACAGGAGTATTGGGGGAGCCTGGGTTTGCCATGGGGTAAGTAGTCTGATGTCACGTGCATGAATGCGGCAGAGCAGAGTGAAAAGCGTGGTCTCCCACAGTGGTGGGGTACTCTGTGTTTGTCTTCTTGGAAAAAGTATCTTCCAGATATATTATGAACAGGGTGGTGATAGAGCAAAGAATACTGAAGTACAGTTATATCACTGTTTTCCGTTAATAGATAAATGTCAAGAACTTGAGTCCAGCAGGAGAAATGAGGAACCCAGGCAGATCTGTCACCCTATTTGGTGCTCAACCAGCCTTCCTGGGACTTGCCACCCCAGTTTCCAAGCAGTACATACAGTTCTCTGTAGCAAAGCAGGAACCAGAGCGGAACCAGGAACCAGTCCAAAATCTGGACTTTTGGATTCTCAAGAAGAGGACAGATTTGCAGGAAATGTTAAGGCCTGAAAACTGGGCTCAGTCCAAATTGCTTTGGCATCACTTTATACCAGCTCTTAATATCCCTTCACACTGAGTTGCACAGCACTGGTGGAGCAGGTGGTGATGCTGGTATGGGATGCAGCAAAGCTGCCACATCTTGTGTTGTAAGAGCCAGTGATTCTCCTCCATAAAACACGTTGCACAGAGGAAAGTGAAATTAGCAGGCTGGCTAATTGCTCAGAGGGTAGAACACCGGGGGGCACTAATCAAGGGGCAGCAATGCTGAACAGGCAGGCACTGGAGCACGATTAACAGAGCTCATGTTACTGCAGAGCACAGAAATTGTCTGTTGACAGGGGGAGAGAGACAGGGAGGAGAAATGGAGAATATCTGTCAAAGGGAAAAGGAGTGAAGACTAAAGCAAGTTTTGGGTTTCTGAGTTCCCTGACCTTCGCTGGTCAGGGAACTTAGTCTGGTTAGGGACATGTATCTTTGTCATTGTTTGTCAGGTTGCTGTTTCAAGGAGAGAACAATTATTGTTCCTGTGTTAAGATTGTGTACAGAGTCCTTTCTTCCTCTGTTGTCTCTCCATCCCATCACAGATGTACATATTCTTTAATAAGATAAATTCATGTTTCCCATCTCAACTACACTTTTCCACATTTGAATATCTAAGACTGTTTGCTTGGAAGTGCAATAAGTGCAATTTAATAGTTGTATAGTTTCTTTAAGTCAAATATATCTATAGTGAATGAAATTCTAAATGAACAATGAAATGGATGAAATAAAGAGAATTAAGGTTATCTCTGTCAGTACAATGTAGGTTACAAACAAAAATGATCATTCCTAAATAGGCAAGTGTGAACACCATCTCAAAATAGGAAGATTAGGAAAAAAACCACTCTACTGCCCTTTAAGCTAAATTAAGCTTTTGTCTTGCTTCTCTGCATACCTTTACACGCCAATAATTTCCACTAAATTAACTATCCTATCAATTAATGTCCATTACCAGGATAAAGGCTTTTTTTTCATAATAATAATTTAGCTGTGATTGCCAGATTTTCAGTGGCTTGGTCGGACAGCAAGAGAGGAATACACTGAATGTGTTTGACTAATTCATGTTGTCTAATTTGCTTGCTCTATTGTTTTTGTTTTTTTCCTCATTAATCTTGTAAGTCTCTGTGGAAATAGCAATCTTGTCAAAAAAAAGAAAAGGGCAGTGTAGCAGCTCTGGTTGGTTATACGTGGAATATTCAATGCTTTTCTCATGACAGGAAATAAGGACTCTGGGAAATGGGTATTACCTGAGCCAATAAGATCACTGCTGACATAACTCATCAATTTGTTTGCTATAAATTTCTTAAAGCTTGTTTAGTTGATTTATAGGTAGTTCCTTGTTATTACCTATAGCCTTGGAGAAAGAACTGACTTGTTTGGGTAATGTCCAGTAAAGCTGCACTGAGGCACATATGCACTGCTTGTAAAGCTGGCTGAAAAAAAATCCAATCATGGAAGGTTGTCCTTGTCTTGGATTTGAGTCTGTGACCTTCAGAACATGTAGTCAGTGACATTTGGGATAAAGCAGCATTTTTGAGAGACTCAGAGTTCAGAGCTCATACAAGTTTTTGGGCTTCCAAGTCCATTTATCCAACAAAAGCAGGAGGCTGGGGAAGACTCCTTAGTTTCTGTTTGCATAAGCAAACATCTGGTATGAAGATCCACTGATCTTCATTTTGACAAAGAAACCATATTTTTAGACAAAAAGGGTTGCAGAGACTTTGAGACACTGAAGCTATTTCTGAAAACCCCTAGTGTATGAAGATGGCAGGTTTCTCCACTGAACAACTCTACAAATGCAAAGTGCTTTAATCTCATTGCATTAGTCATTGATGGCCAGAAGTTTCTCATGAGTGACCTAAGAAGTAAATCTGTGAATAGTGATATCACAGATAAATCCTTTATGTATGTGTGTGTTTATACATACATATGAAATGTCTTTCTAGTATGTACTTTCTAGTATGTTCTACCAACACAATCCGTCCTCTTACCCAAGCGTCAAAATTTCAGCCATGAAAATGATTCTGTGTCACTTTCTCATTCACAAATTTTTAAATTTTATTAATAATTTATTATTAATATATAATTTTTATTAATAATTTAACAATTTATTAATTTTATTAATATTTTTATTTAATTTTATTTTTAAATTGTCTTTTTTTTTTTAATTTACTTAAAAACTACTAAACTGATGGCAGTATTTCAAATGCATTGGGTCCACATGTGTTTGCTTTCTACACAGGAGTTCAGATTCTCTGTAGTTCAGTTTGAGGAAGTAGGAAAAAACCTATGAATAATCAAAGTGTACATTCGTAGGAATTCTGCAAATCTGTGCTATGTACTAACAGCGATGCACAGCTGTGGTTGGGGTGAACAGAGATTGGGAAATGTGTCATTCAGCCATAATTCAAAGGGGCAGAAACTTTAACTCCCTAGAGATGCTATCATGGCTCAGAAGCTATGCTTTCTTGTGCAGGGGTTGGGTTTTGGCTTTCTTTGGATGAGACACAAATTCAGCCCACCTGTGACAAGTAAATCTACTTGTGCCTAACTCAGCTAGGAGATTATAGCATCAGCACCAGGAGCTCAGGGAGGTGGAAGGCTCTTGCAGCTGGTTATTGCTCATGCTGAAGTCCCAGAGGCAGTTCCCTATATGATTGTCACACTTTTGATGTAACAGGTAGTGACTCAGTGTGTTTGTGTGTAGAACAAAGTATAATTTGTAATTAATTTTGTCCTCACATTCACAATTTAATAATTTTAATATTTTTTTAAAATAATCCTAAGAAAGTGATCAGAAAAATGGAAATGAGCTAGGTAAAAGAGGGAGAAAAAGAGAAAAGGAGGGTCAGGCTCTAGGAAACAGTTTGGAGGTGGTCTGAGGCTTTTTCCTGCAGTTGGTATATCCTGATAGAAAATGAAGCTGAGTCCAGTTAGTAGAAGTATAATATCCTAAGAATAATCTAACCTAATATTTAGAATGAAACATTAGGCTACTTAATTAATGAATACCAATTAAATAAGTGCTATACAGGCAATGTCTGTATATACTCTGCATGCTTGCAGGCCAAGATTTTACCTGGAACATTGCTCATGAATGCTGAGAATTTGAACCAGGACATGTACATCATCTGAGGGGGGAGAACCAGAGAGCATGGCTGAGTCACTGCTGTCTGTGATCTGCTGCACAGCGTCTGCTTGGGAGAAGATTGAGGGGAAGCAGGGATGTTTATGTAGAGCACAGATGCCACTTTACAGGCATGTGGCTCAGAGATCCAGCTCTTGGAGAGCAGCACTCCGTTAGCCTTCATTGCTGTAGAGAAGGAATAAGGATGTTGGTGGAAGTAGGCAAGGAACATGTCTCGGTCTGATACTCCCTGCAGCTGCCTGTTTTCTTTGGGTATTGTTTCAGAGGAGATTAAACTGGCGTCCCCTGTGATCAGAAAAAGATCATTTACTGGGAAACCAGGACCTGGGGGAATTTGTTAACTGGTAGAAATCATATTTCTCATGTCATTCTGGTGTCTTCAAGTGTAATTGCAGCCAGTCATTTGGCATATCTGAAAATAGCACTTCTTCCTCCAAATGCATGTGACTTCGTAATATGGAAAAGAATGAATGCATCTTAATCACTGTTCCAGTGCAACTTCTGTGTAGCTTTAGTAGAAAAGGCAGGAGAAACACTTGTTAAATTCCAGTGGAAAGCCAATGTATTTTGTTACCCTCTGACTAGGGTAATAAATTGTAGTGGAAAGGAGTGAATAGAGATAAGGTATTAAGCTGGCAATGTGTGCCAGAAAGAGTAAAGTGATACCAGTAAAGCTTTGGTTTAAGCATTGCCCCTGGATGTAATTTCAGTGACTTTCAGTGTGTATTGCACCATTTCCTAGATAATTCCCTTTATCAATTGCAGAGTAAAAACTCCTTTCACATAGTACCAGTCAGATAGTATTTGACCCCATCATCATGCTCCCAACTCTATTTATAGTGCTGTTTGCTTTTGCAGGTTTTTTGCAGCTGATCTGTAAATGTGGCTGGAAGCAGTGCTGTGTGAATGCTGGAGAGTTACTGATGGCACTGGGGTGTTACTGGGTGCAGATGTCAAAGTGAGAGATCATTGGCATAAAGGAAATCGATGTATGTGAGTGAAAGCAATTAAGAAGCTTAATCACGGGAATAACATTTTCTCCCCTTACTGTAGTGATGAAAGACCTTTGCTTATTTACCACTTTTGGTAAATTACTCATAATATGCTCGTCCTTTAGACTCAGCACTAAAAGCAACTGTAATCCAAATATGAGACAAGTTGCCCTTTCTTAACATTGTTTTTACTTTAACCATTCATCTGCTTGTAATGAACTTGTAGCTCATGCATTCCTTGACGTGGTCAGTGAAGGTGAATCAGTAAGTTTGCAGTGCTGTAGTCTTGAATAAATATTCAACAAGGCTGAAGATAGATTAAAAGAACAATATGCTGTCACTGTATTTCAAAAAGCAAAGCTGAAATATTCAATAACAGCCACATAAGCATAAATGAGTTGCTAGGAAACATCTTCTTTCCTTTCATCTTGTTCACCTTGGTGGTAGATTTTCTGAAGTCTTCTACCAAGGATGAGAAGAGGCAAAAAAAAAATCTCTTTAAGTCGGCTGTTGTCCTCAGTTAAAATGAGCTGACACTGTTCCTTATCAGTATTCTGCTGAGGCATCCAAGCCTGTTCATTTCTTTCTTTAACAAATGATTGATCTGGACCTGAGAATTGAGGGAACCTTGTAAAGTGCTAAAGCAAACAAATGGAGATAGAGGGATTGATTGTGCTCTGTTGCAGTGATTTTATGCAAGTGTTTTTTATCCTTAAGAGACTTTGAGCTTTTGAATTGAAAAAGGTTTATATAGGCTTGAATCATTAAAACCTTTATTTACTTTCAATTAATGATGTGCTGAACTGTTCAAGGAAAAGTTCTGGGCTGGAAAAACTTGGTGTATCTGCATTTTGGGATGCTGGTAGCTGGCAGCTTGTTTGCCAAGTTTTCCGTGGCTTTTGATAGGAGTGTAACTGTAAGAGCAAAGATTTCTAGGTAGAGATTTTGGTAGTAGTGTAGGTGAAACTTGTTATGTTAATTCTGATGAAGTGCTGAAGTTCATGGATGCTCTCACTGGGCTGAGCAATGTGTCCCATTCCAATATCCAGTTATGCTTGGTTGCCAAGAGTGAAAGCTGTCACAGCATTCAAACCTGTTGGTTGGCAGGACTTGCTTAATGTGTTGTTGAAGTTGAAAGTTGCTTAGGACAACGGGTGGTAGTGACCTATCAACTTTTCCTACTCCTGGTATTTGGAAAGCTGTGCTATACTACAAAAGATAGCCTTGATCTGTGGCCAGAATTGGCTCAGAAGAGAAGGAAGACTGAGCAACCTTTTGAAAGATCTGGTATGGCTTTCCTAAGATCTTCAATTTATGTACACTCTGGAAGAGTCAAAACTAAAATTCTATGCTTCAGTGTAAAGTTTAAAGGAAAATACTTGGGTTTTCTTCTATAATACAATGCTGTGTATAGTAGCATCTATGAGAAACTTCAAAACCCACATAACACAGATATGGTCAACCTGTCCAAAAGTGAAATTAAACAGTGGATAAGCTCTCCCCTACCTCATCAACTAAAATTAATCTTTCACTGTAGCCTGTGAACACACCTGACATCTTTTGAAAATTCATTTTCTTTCTTGTTAATTCCTTAGAGAGATTTTGTTTGCTGATCTTGCATAGTAACTGTTGCTGAGTTCAGTTGTGGATTTAGGCTTTAGAAGAGTATGTATGTGTCCATAGCACATTGAAAAATCACTCCTGTTTTCTTCATAACAGGTGTTGTTCTTTGTGCTGTAATTTTCTCTCTGCTTTTGCAGCCTAAAATGTAGGCCGTGCTCAGACTTCCCTTGCTTGTCACTTCCAAAGCTCTCCAAAATCCTGGGATGAGAATGCCATGAAAATCAATTCAGTCTTCACAGTGCTCATCATGGTAACATCTTTTGAGCCACTGTTTTTATGACTCCAAATCTGAAAATATGTACCCTTCCCAAGAAATTATAGGTGCTATAAGTCAAATAAATCCCAAAATGAATTCACTTAACATTATGGTTCTTTTCATGTATGATGGATGAAACAATGAGTAAATTAATACTGACTTGCTGCTGGAAATGAAAGTAAAAGTCAGATTCATCATACAGTGGTGAATTTTTGTGGACTGTGCATGTTGGAGAGTCTGAAGTCTTTTAATAACATTTAATGAGGAAAGGAGTTTTGTGTGTTGTTACTAACATGTAGCAGATCTAAGTAGCCATGCTAAATTTTAGGCTACTCATGTGCCTTTTCACTAAGCAAAAGGTATTACTGCTACAAGTAAATTTTTGAACTTTCCCTGAAGAAAACTGTGTTAAATTGTTAACATTAGGGCCAAACATTCTGGAGGGGTTTTTTTCACTCTTCCTGGTATAAGACAGACCTAAAAAAACAAATCTAAGGATCACAGAGTAATAAATGCATATTCTAAGGCTACTTGAAAGCCAATTCTAACCAGTTATTAGAAGAATTCCTGGGAATAAGAAGCTTAAATGTGGCCAATTAAGAAACATAGACAAATAAATTTCTAAACCGAAAGGAGACCTATGAATAAAAGGAAAAGCTCAAATTTAACTGGAGATCACATTGCAGAGGATTAATAAAAGCAAGGAATAAGAAGTTTCAAGTAATCTTGCTGATGCAGGATGATATTTCTTACTGGTGTACAACTGAAGTTGTTGTATTTGTAAATCAGTGGGGGTTCTGCATGCCCTCCCCAAGCAAGTGTTTAAATAAGCCTCTGGGAATGTTTACTACCTGCCCTCCCTACTGTGTGGCATAGGAAGGATACAATTTAAAAAGAAAAAAAGAGAAAAACTTTTGTAACATTAAATAGTGTATTCTGTGTAAAATCACATTATGTGTTTTATATATTCAACACATTTATATTTTATATAAATAAATACATCTTACTAATTTTACAGTTTTGCATCAAATTCAGTAATGAAAACGGATCAGAGAATCACAGAATGCACAAGGCTGGAAAGGACCGCAGTGGATTATCTGGTCCAACCTCCCTGTGCTAACAGGGATTGTGTTATTCCTGATTTATCTAGTTATGCAGTTATGATATTCATGATTTAGAGATTATGGAGCTGGGGTATCCTTAGGTGACTGAAGCTCAAAGTGGGGAGGCAGCTCAAAGCTGCAGAGGGGAGGACACAATTGTTATTTCCAAACAATGTTTTTGTGATGAGTATCAGCCAGTTTTTGCACATCAGGCTGAGGATGGTGTGTGCTTTGTGCTGCCTTCTGAAGAGTAGCAAAGCACTTCTTTAGCTGGGGTGGTTTGGTGTGCCCCAAGCTGGTGTGTATTGCTGCTCTTTGGCTGCACACCATGTGCTGCTGTCTGGTCAGTCACCCACTCCCTGCACAGCACTGTGCTTGGTCACACAGCACTTTTTTACCTACTTTTAGAAACAGTCTTGCACTGTAAATTGGTGCTTGTTGTTACAGGAGCAGAGGCTGTGCCAAAGGCTGCCTGCAGAGATTAATTCTCTAGCACTTTCATTTTCTATGTACTGTTGAGTCAGGTAGTATGAGGCAGAATTCAAACAAGCAAACAAAAACCACTCTTCCCCACCTCACCCACTGAGTCGTCTCAGTCTGGGATTAAGCCAACAGAAATGTGATCCATGAGCAACATTTGCATATTTTTGCTATATATTTTTGCAATATTTGAATCCTCTTCAGTAGGACAATGCCAGAATTGTTTATGGGTGCTCCAGTGTTGTTTCATCTGGGGTCCTTTCCCATGCTGTTTTTAAAAACAACTACTTTTTACACATTTAGGTGCAGTGTCTGCTCTAAGTCTCTATGAGATTAAAATGCATTTCAATAAGTTCTTACTGACAGTACAGAGCTGTTGAAGCAGCCAGGATGCCAAATTGCAGGACTACCTTAGGAAATTTGTATATGGCAGAAAGCTAGAAGTTGCCAGAATTTTAGTTTGATAGCTCTTTTTCTTTAACAAAAATAATAGCACTGTTGTCATAAGTGGTTTCAGTTTTCTTTAAAAACTGATTTCAAGGAGCAACACTAAGGAAGTGAGGTTTTCACAAACAAATTACCAGGAATGTCCTGAAAATGCAGTTTAATTTCACATACTTTTATTATACTAACTCAATAAAATTAGCAGAATAACTTTCTGACTACAAGACTCACTTCAAGTCAATATCATGGTAAATACAGGGGATCTGCTGATAAAAAGAGACAGGTGCTCTCCTCAAGTTGTCTCAGACAGATGCTGTTCTCCAGGCTTGCTGTGCTCTATGATTCCGTATCAGTTTTTCATTATAGTTGTTCCTTGGGGTGAGCAGGTCAGGAATTTCAATTCTTTGGTTTGGATCAGGTTCAGGTCAGTGAAAACTTTTAGTGACCTGACCCAGCCATGAACCAAAGATAGTCCCAGAAGTTTCCCTTGAGATGGAAACTGGACTCCTGATGATGTTTATCAGCTGGTGACACAGTATGGCTTTCTAGATAACATATGACATTGTGGGGTGCTCATGATCACAAACCCTCGTTTGGATAAAGAAAGAAATGGACCTTTTACTGAATTTGATAAAGTTGCTAGTCAGTCATATTGTCATTTGCTTTTAGTTCACTTTAATGGGTCTGGGGATCTGTAATTTTTACAATGTGTTCCAAGGCTTTTATCTCTGCTTGATCTATTTTTAAATGTTTTTTATTTTCACAGCTAATTTGCAGATTCTTAGAGTATAAACTTACCATCCAGAACCACAATACCATATGGCTCTATGGTTTCATTGATTAGTTTCACATTATTACCTTAAATTTATTAGGAAAAAAAGGAAAGTTCCTATATACCATAGGTCATATAATTGGGATCAAAACAACAAGGATAAGAGCTGCTGTTGCCTCATGAGAAAAACAGAGCCAAAGATTATGTGTGCATATACTGGGGGCACTGCTGTGTGATCCAGCTTAGCCTGAACAAAACTAGCTTCCTCTCTTCTTGTTCTCTATTATTTTTTTGTCTGCTTACCCTGATCCACACCTAGGCACTAAGATTGTATTCAAGAATTTCCTGAAATATTTCACATACTCTATGATATAGAAGGATGTATTAAAATACAGATAACATTATTCAAGACTGTAGACATTGTGAGATTTGCTACCTTTTTAAAGCTTCTTGCCAGAGAGATCTTTGTACCTGAACAGCTGAGTAATCTTTGTCCTCATGATAACTCCTAATATTGCCCCAAAATTATCATGACAAAGTGAAAATGGGCCAAAATGCTTAACCATTTTTTCCCAGTTAATCCTCAATCCTTATTTCTTAGTTTCCTATTAATAACAGCTAGGGTGTGACTGGCAGCATCTGTTGGTGTGAAATCTTGTTTTGTGTCTGTAGTTGATTTGGTTTTGTTTTTTAAGATGATTTTTTTGCAGCTGTGTAGTGCAGCCAGTTAAATTGGTTTGCTAACAGAATTTGCCCTGTTGACCAAGTTGTGCTGACCTGTAGATCTGTGCACTCCATAGAGTGCTGAGTGTCACTGGCAAATTTCACTGGAAAGGAAATTGCGTTTCCCTTCCCAGGTTTGAGGATATGTCAGGAGATGAGCCTTCATCCCCTCTACATGACTTCTCTCTTCTTTTTCTCCCCCACCCATCTGTGTAAGCTCATTTTTCAGTGGAAGGCTGATGGCATAGACTCTGCTTATGTGGGAGATGCCTCCATCTCTTTTAATTCAAAACAGTGAAGAAGTAGAGGCTGTTGTATTAAGTCACACTTCATCTTCATTTGTGGCTTCAGAGAGTGGCAAATGCAGCCTTCCTCACCCCCACCCTGAACCCATTGCTGAGAATCCCTGCAGCGAGGCTGTTAGAGCCCATGGGGGAGAGAAATCAAGGTAAAACATGATACCAAGGCTCCCCTGTGTTTAAAGAAATGAAGGGAAGCACAAGAGCATAAAGGGGTATGTTTTATTTCTTAACAAGATTATTTTTTGCAAAGCTTGCGTTACGGTGAAGTCTAAAGATTGATAGGCCTTATCACAGTTAACCTAGTTTGTAACCTCTTTGCTTTTAAATTCATCCAGATCAGACATTAATAATAAGACCTCTAAGATAAATAGAGATGGATGTTTTATTAAGATAAATAAGATGGATGTTTCAGGGCAGAACAAGTTTCATTTTGGAATGCAGTGTAGTTTGAATTTGTTCGTTCAAATGGATGCTCTCTTCCGGCCATTGTCAGAGTAGTTTAGTAAGCATTAAATTAAGCAATGAAGGCACTTGGGGTGATAAATAGGTTGAGCTGATGGCTCTGATGGGAGATACATGAAACTGTACTTTCTTATAATGTTTATTATTTAATAGGCTAAAGACAACCCAGTAACAGTAGTGTGCAGTGATACAAGAGAGGTGTTCTGACCACTGCCCCTTCCTGCCTAGCAGTAATCCTGCTTCTGCTGGTGCTTGTAATTAATAAACTGAACTCAGAATTATTGAATTTCTAACCTGATTTCAGGTCATTCATTTTGTGAAGAACACTTCTGGGGAATGTGTAAGTCAAGAACTAGCTATATAAATATTTATTGGGGTTTTGTGGATTTTCTTTATGGTATTTCTTGTTTCTGAGCAATTGCAAGTATGAGTTGTATCTCTGTCCAGAGGCCACTCTTTCTGGCTTTAGTACAAAACCTGCTTCAACCCACTATGCAAACACTGTGAGTGTGTGTGTACTCTGAGTCCTTTCTGTCTGCTTGGACAGTACAGTTCATAGATTTTTAGGTTTTGGGAGTTTTGCTTTTGTTTTTTTTTCCAAGGGTCTACAAGAATGTTGTGTTGCACAGTGGTTGGTTTTATCCCCTTATGACTTACAGTATACATTTTGGCTAAAATAGGACTCTCAAAAAGTCATCCAGTCATAGTGGAAGGCATCAAATGATGAAGGATCTCTCGGTAGTTTCCACTGGAACAGTTAAAAATTTGTGTTCATTTTACTATTGAATTTGGCTACTTCTGGCTGAATTTGGCTGCTTCTGCTTCCACTCTCTGGTTTCCTACTAGATAAAAGAATTCTGAAAGCCAGGATTTTCTCCACTATGATTGTCACCTCTCAGTCTTTTAGATGAGCTAAGAGTGATGAAGCTCTTTGTGTCTTCTACTGTGAGGTGTTCTGGTTTTTTGCCAGCCTCTCATCTGTGGCTTTTTTAACATTTGTTTCCTTGCAATGTTTATTTAATTTATTATCATAGTTACTGCACAGAGCATCTTGATATGTCTTTTACTGTTTGAAAATATGCTGATCTGCGAATATTACATAATCAAATGAATAAATCATACACCCAAAGTGATGACATTCCAGATGTATGGAGTTACCAGTATTGTGTGGCCAGGAATTTCCCACCTAATATGTTTGAAGCTGGAGGCTGATGTTCTTGGAAACAGTATAACTTTTTTTATGTTCCAGAGCAAGAACAATGTCTTAAATTCTTCAGAATTTTTTTTAGACATCACTTTGTGAACCAGATTTCAACTGGCATAAGTCAGTGTAGGTCTGAGGTCAGTCACACTGTCTTCAGCCCTCGGTTGAAGACCTGAATGTGGGAGCTGAAGACCTAAGATATGTAGGAAATGCGTATTTTTTGCATTGCATTTTAAAAGAAAATGGTGACAAACTTTTTTGTTGATTTATAAAATCTAATACTGACTGATTCTTGTTCCAAAAACAGACTGACATTATATTTGTAAAATATTTGGCAACCAGTCTTGAACAGATCTACCAAGCAGATTTTTGCTCAGTGTAGCTCTGAACTCCTCTAACCTGTGATTCTGCAGTAGACTGATGCCCTGAGGGAGGCTTGATGTTTGTGTGATGGGACCTCCAAGCCAGCTGGAGCAAACTGTTGGTCTCTGTGAAGTTATTCAAAGCTGGAAAGCTGGACCATATATATACACTTTTGTATGTCAACCCATGTAGTTTATAGTCTTCCACTAAAACTAAAGCTTTTGTGGTCCTCCAGCATTTGTCCTTCACTAGAATTTCACATACTATCTGCTGAGAAGCATCAATATCTGAAGGGAAATATTCTATATACTCCTGTTGTTATCTGTTATCCTGGATTATTTCCATGTGTGCTGAATTCATTGAATGACGCAGTTGCTGGGGCACTTTCCATATGTATGGCTGGCTAGAAAGTTTATTGTAATAGGAAATTACTAAGGGAGTTTTTGGTGTTAGTTTTATTTCGTTGAAGTCAGATGACGCGATTTTTTTTGTGTGTTCTTCATGCATTTTTTGTGTGGTTGGAACTCTGAAGTGCTTTTAGATTTAAGCCATTAAAAGTGTCCTTTCTTGAGCTAATTGCACTGACCTAAAACCTCTGTGCACAGAGTGACTGAATTTGGCAGACCCTTTTCCCTTGAAATGAGCTTAGACTGACTTGGACCCACAAAATTTAGCAATCTCATGTTTAAGTTTTATAAGAGGTAAAATTGAAAATGACTGTGTTTTTGGTTATTCTCCATGATCAATAAATAACAGACTTCATGGACCACTGGGGTATGGTCTGGGCCAGGTGAGAGTTAAATAAAATGACTCTCTGTTTGTGTAGCTTGTTTGATTTAGCTTCATCAGCATCCTGAATGTTTAAATTGAATCTTTCTACACTAAATTCATTATCATTAGGTAATCCAACGAAACAGAAAATGTCAGTCAAGTTTGATATCTCTTCCCAGAGGAACTACAACAAAAGTCTCAGGGCAGTAGACTATATTACATCATAGCTTGTGCTGAAAGTGAACTGTTATTGGGAGCAACAGTCCCAATTTCAAATTCAAGCACTGGGATTTTTATTTCAAGGTTGGGATGGGGTTTTCTTGTTGCTCTTTTGTTGTTGGTTTTTTTTTTTTGGTTGGTTGGTTTGGGTTTTTTTGGTAGTTCTTTTTGGTTGGTTGGTTCATTTTTTTTGTACTCAATTTCCTGATCAATTCTTATTGGGAGGGCAGGGGGCAGGTGTGCTTTGTGAATTAATAGATTAGGGTTTGAGTTAAAGCTCTCTGGAGTAAAAATAAAAAATCACCTCAGTTTGGGTTCCTTCTGTTTTAGGACTTGATATCCACTCAACTGGGGTAGAAGAAAGTTAGGAATATTCTATTCTAAGGCAAATGTTGTTGTTCAGCTGCCATAGTAGCAGTTCCTCTAGCACAGCTCTATGCAGCTCTGGGGCCAGTCAGGAGGAACATTTCAACTGAGTGCAATTTCAAATATAAAACTTTTGAAGTTCAAGAAAAGGTGTGGATGTTTCCTAATTGATTTGCGTGGGACTGACCTCCCAAATTCTGCATACAGCTCTGTCAGTCTGTATTGCTTGCTGAGGGTACCTGTCTTAGTAAGCCCAGTGGGGGTTATGCTGAGAATTTCTGGAGTCAAAACAGAAACGAAAATCCCATACCTAAGTAGAAGGATTGAATTCTCTGGAAACTGGGCGCAGTGAGAGAACATGTGATAGTGTATGTCGTAAAAGAATGCATAGATTTGTTGTTTTGTATACTACATATTATACATACGGAAAGAACCTTCCAAATTTCTGCCTTATCTTCTATGTAAGAAAATAAAAGGAAAAATCTCATCTTTAAAAGGCCTCATTTTGGTGACCCACAGGTGCTGGAAAGAATTAATTCATATTTGAGCTGGATAAGGCTTTCACCAATAAACTACAGTTTTGTAGTTCTGTATTATAAATTTGGCAATTCAAACTGCTTGTAAAAGTTACATTGTTTGTTATCTTTTAATGTGGGGCAGGTAACTCCTTTTTTTGACTGCTCCCCTTGAATAAAAGTTTCCTAGACTTTAGTAATATAATTTGGGATGACCTATGAAGTTTCTCAAAAGAGGAATTTTACTTTTATTATTTAAACAAATCATGTGTGGCATATATAAAGATGTTAAAATATGTGGAGACTGTTTCTTCCATTATTCGTGATGTGGTTGGCCAGCTGAGTCATGGCCCTGCTCTCCTGTTGAGCCATTTAAAACAGAAATAGAAAAAGTATGTGATAAATGCTTTAAAGTGCTATGCCAAAAATTAATATAATTTCAAAAACTTATTTCTTCTTCTCTGCATGCAAATCATAGCATTCATAGGCAATGCATTCATTTGACTATTTGTAAAGAAGGAATTTCAAAAAAGAATTCTTGGATTTTGAAATAAATGGGCAGGAAAGAATGAAAGAGAGGATCCTTGAACCTGATTGAGATGAACAGTTGCTTGCAAAAGGCTTTTTGTACTGTAGTAGAATGTGCTTACTAATTCTGAGGGGGAAGAAGAGTTGTAATCCAGCAGCCTCAGTCCCAACTGTGCTGCTGCTTTATTTGACATCTCTCTCTTTCTTGTTTTAATTAAGACAGCTTTACTGTGCATTAGTCACCACAACACACTGGTTGCTCTCCAGTCAAAGAAACCAACCTCTGACCTTATGGATAACAGAGGTAATGCCTTGAACATCCAGATTCTGGAGATGTGTTTTTGAACCACTGGCTGCAGGTCAGGGTCAGTGTGAGGAGGCCTTGGAGAAAACTGCTGGGTATAGTTATCTAAATAATCTCTGTCCTTAAGGCTGCAAACCTGCCCCAGAGAGGGACATATACCAGTGAAGCCCTCCCCTGGTTGTGCAATTCTTTTATAGCTGTGGATTGTTTTTCTGGAAGACTGGTGTCCCTCTTCATTTTACTGTAGAACCTTATCCTTGTAGCCTTCACCAAAGGCAGAATCTGAGAGAAGTGATGATGAGTAACAAATATTTGATTAACTTTTTACAATTTACTTTTCCACTGCTGAATATGAAAGAATAATAAAACACATGCATGTTTCCAGAATCTGGAATGCCAAATATCTAGGCTGTGTGAAAAAAATATTATTGTTTTGAAAGCATTTTAGAAATAGTGTTTTATTTGTAACAATATTGTGATATTTATAGAGAATATGGGTATATAGCAACACTCTTGGAACTCCTGAAATTCAGTGAGAATTCACTTGTTCTTAGTATCTCCAGCAAAAGCAACAGAACCACCATTCTGAGCCAGTTCAGCAACATGTTGTGATAGACAATACCACCAATAGAAATCTGTTTTATGTTACATTATTGAGCCTGAAGTCAATAGGGCAGTACTAGAACGAGTCAACAATTGCATTCTGTTACTCTGCCAGAATCATTATAGTGACAACTATAGTTCAAGGACAGAAGATTT
Source organism: Pachyramphus minor (assembly GCA_013397135.1). Classification (NCBI taxonomy): domain Eukaryota; kingdom Metazoa; phylum Chordata; class Aves; order Passeriformes; family Tyrannidae; genus Pachyramphus; species Pachyramphus minor. The sequence goes on along the minus strand of VYXB01005473.1, from coordinate 290,384 downwards.
CATTTACCCTTAGCCATTTTCACAGCTATGTGATGCCAGCATAAAATGCTGTAGACTTAATATTGGTCTTCTTTTTTTTTTAGCCACATTCATTACTTCTGGAAATTAGGAAAAACTCTTCAGTGATAACCTGGAGCTGGTAGCTTTCCAGATGCCAATGTTAGAGCTCTAAAGACAAAGGAAAACTTTAAAACTAACTAAAAAGCAGTGATTGGTGCAAAGAAAGTTTGTGTCAGGTGATTGGCAGGACTTTGGATCTTTACCTTTTTTATTTTCTTGACATATCCTGTTCACAGTCTGAACTGAGAATTTCAGAGAATGCACACCAATGAAACCTGCAGCGACTTTTGAGTACAAAGTTTAGCTGGATGTCTGGAATATTTAACAAATATGCCAACATTTGTCAAAACAGCTTCTCTGGAGGTTACAAAAGTAGGCTGACCATTTCACAAGGACATAGGTGAATTTTTATGGTGCTTTTAAAAATGTATCTATTTATTTATTTATTTAAATTAGAAAAGTTTGACACTTTTTTACAGCCTGAACCTTTGATGCAAATTTGCCTTGCTGAGACATAAAGGTATTGAAATGGCTGACAGCAGTGTAAGAAAACCACAGAGAGATGATGTGGTAGAAGAAGTAGCTTTCATCTCTGAGGCAAAGGGATGCATTTAGTTGTCGAAATTCCTCCAGGTCCAACTCAAAGTCTAAGCGTCCTGTCCATCAACATGAACTAGTGGTTTGAAGGTTGTAAAGTGCTCCCTTTACATGCAGATCAAACTTGCCCTTGTTCAGAGCAATCTAGACTTTTCTTCCTCTTTTCATTTCCCTTTAGACATAGGTTAAGCATATTTGGTGTTACTGTTTTTTTTTCTCCTAAGGATATTACCAGATCAGCATATGTATTTTTGCTTACTACAATGAAAACACATTTTTCATTCGAAGAAATACTGTTTGTTTTATAATTTTGCAAGCTCACCAAGAAATATACGTGCTTTCATATATACCATAAATGTATCTAGAAAATGTATGCACAGTATTTATTCCTCAGGTAGAAATTTTTCATGTACCTTCTAGTAAAACAAAGGCATTTTTCAATTTGCTGTGCCACATGATGTAGAAGTATGAGCTCATAACAATGCAAGATGAAAAAAGTAATCAGTTGATGTAGTGGAGAATGTGGTTATATATATTTAGGTAGAAAAAATTTAGAAAGAGTAAAGAATTTGAAGCTTGATCAAAAATATTACACCCACGTAGAGCATTACCATCTTTTTGTAGTGCTACATGTATCTATTAATAATGTATGACTGTGTAGAATTTACGTTCTGGGGCTTCCTCCTGGAATAGCTCCAGTAACTCCTGAAGTTACTGACTGACTTCTGCTCAGAGTTCTGGGAGTGCAATGGTCAGGTAAAGCAGGTGTGAACCTCCACTGGCTGCAGGATTTGCTGTGTGTTACTGTCACTCCCCATTGGGATTCCCAAGGTCTTTTCCCTGTGTCCTTCAGATCACGGTTGCTAACATGCTTCAGCATTTTAACAAAGGGCTCTCCAGAAGCAATAGAAATTTAAAGTATTTGCAGTAAGTTAAACATATATTTTTAAAGTTATTCACCATAAATGTTTTTATTTGAATTTGTTGTTGGTTATATTTGTGTGGGTTTTTGGTTTTTTCTTTTTTGGGTTTTTTTTAATTTTGGGGATCGAGAAGGCCTGACATTAAGTATTTGAGTGATTTCATTACAAAATAGTTGTTTTCCTTTTAATGAATGCTTGCAGTGCAGGGGGCTGAGAAACTTCTCCCTTTAGAAGGATAGCATTTTTCACCTACTGAGAAGACTTTTTCCCAAATTTATTTTAAGAAAGATGTTTTGTGCTATTGAGGTTTATGTATAGTCTGGTCACAGGCACCCTTGTCTTTACAAAGAAATCTAAATGAGACCAGAATCTGGGATGCACTAATATTTCTGTGATTGTCAACTGTAGCTCCTATAACAAATGTGAGGTTACTGTTAGGTCATGAAAGCTCTCAGAAACCTCAGAGCTGAGTCATGTAAACTAATAGAACAAAGCCTTTAACCTGCTGAACAGCATTAGGAGGTGCCATATTAAGTGACCTTGTCTGAAAGGTGGTGAAGTACACTGAGGAGAAATGCTGTCAGAAATATACATGGCAGAGGTGGTTACATGATCTCTTAAATGCTCTGAAAACCTGGAGTACTAAGTTTCATTAACATTTTCTATCACTGTCCTGCTATAAAAACTCCTGTGTTAAAACTTTAACCAGAAGTAAGGGAAAGAGCTGTTTTATTATAAAGGAGAAGAGTTAATTCATTTTGGTTTTAACATCTCTTGCTATGAAATGTTAATTCTAGTATGAAGTACTTTAAGAATCCTACACTGTAAAAAAAATTACAGTCAATGTAAAAAAAAAAATTAATTGGAAAAGACCAAATTCAATCAATTGAATTTCAGTAACCAGTTACATTTGATAACTTGAAGGATTAGGGTAGGGACTGATGTAGATCCAGTAAATATTCAAATGGGATAGCTGATGGAATGAAGCTTTAGAAGAACAAATGAAACCACTTTTAACTGAATGGTAAGGAAAAGAACTGGCTTTAGGTTAATACTATCAGGTCACATAACAAACAAATAAAACACTTTCAGAAGAAACGTTGAAAGTTACTCATATGGAAATATTTAAAGGGAAGCTGCACTGAGATGTGGGCAGCCTGTGCTGCAAAACTATATCTTCTCTTTTGTCTTTTCCAATACTTTTCCATGACTTTTGTTGGCAGAAGTCCTTCATCAAAGCCAGGCAGGAGCTGTTTTGTGCACAGCAACCCTAAACACTGATCATTGGGTTGGAATTATGAAAAGGATCTGTCCTTTATTTTGCATTTTTCAGACAATTGAGATCAAAGAGCTGAATTCAGCTACATGGTAGAAAACTGTTTTCCCTAATATCCAGTGATAGGGCACAGGAATGGTTCAAAGCTACAGTAGGGGTGGTTTAAACTGGGAATTAGGAGGAATTTCTTTACTGACAGGGTGGTCAAACAATGGAACAGGTTTTCTGGAAAGGTTGTTGATTGCCTCAAGCCTATCAGTGTTTGAGGCATTTGGACACTGCTCCCAGTAACATGCTCTATCTTGGTCAGCCCCAAACTGGTCAGGCAGCTGGACAGATGATCCTTGTAGGTCCCTTCCAACTGAAATAGTCTATTCAAAACAGTGAATGTGGCTCAACCAGAAAGGTGTAGCCTTCTCTGTGTGTGTAACTTCTTCACTCATTGAAAAGCTTATTCCTCTAGCTGGACCTAAAGCTGTTTGGGCTTCATACGGCAGTCTGTTAACATTGTGGGTATCCTCTGGGTGAATGAGGAATTTCTTAGTATTAATGCTACCTGTGAGTGTGCTATTAGTGAAATATTACCCCATCACCCCTGCAATAATCTGCTAGTCCCTAAAGTGTTTTCTGACTTGCAGGTGTTTATTTCCTGCCATTTTGTCAGAATGTCTCAGGGTAGTGTTGAGTCATGGGCCACTGTTACTGCTCTCCCCAAAGAGCTCCTCAGAGCTGTTCCTCCCATTTCTGGCCACCAGTTCTCTGTCAGGAACGACTTCCTCTGTCCAAGCAGAACATTCAGGCTGCATCCAGAAATTCATAAGACTAGAGGGGTGTGGAACAGTTAAAAAAATCTTACTAAATCTATTTGAACAGAGTTAATGTTTTTTAAGTAGATGTACCTGTGCTTTTATAATGTCTTGTCTGTATACTGGTGTTTCCAGTGGTCAGATTGCTGGTCCTGATTAGGAAGCATCTCTTTGTGCTCAGTTTGTTAGATTTGCAAATGATTAGAGGGAATGTCTTTGGGAAATGTGCAGTCTTGTGTTTCACGAATTATAGACTACATATGGCAGCAACTGGAAATAGGTTCAGAACTTTAATAAATCCAAGCTACAAAAAGCTTGCAATTAATAAGAATTGCTCTCATGAGATACCATTACATTGCTTCCTTCAAAATACAGTGCTTCCTTCAAAACACAGTGCTTCCCCCAACATGATAAGTCATACCTTTACTGCACTTTCATCAAAACTGTTCCCAAGTGGGTTTAACACAGAGTTCCAGCTAATTGTAAAGACATTAAGCCTGATTCTCCTCTGACTATGTCAGAATAAAACCCAGGAGTAACTCCACCTAAAGTAAAGAGATTACACAGGTAAAAATTGTTGTGAAGGAAGAGGAAATGAAAGTAAAATATTGACATAAATATACATTTTCTGGGATAGCACTCAGAGTGCAACTAAATAAGAAACCACTGCCTTGGGATATACAGCCACATCAGGAGCTGTGATTGACTGGCTTTGGCTGAATCATATGCTGTTGGGAAGAGAGAAATGCTAAAAACCCTTACACTGAAAAATTAAAAGCAAACAAGAGCACTTAGACATATGTGTTATATCTAAATGTAGTTAAAAAATGGGCTGTATTTTCTCAATTAAGCCAAAACTAAACAGTTTGTGTGACACTACTTTCAGAAAGGAAAAATACCATTTCTGCTGGGCACAATAAAATTTAGATGAATGAAAGGGTTGATTTAAGTGATCCTTTGTCTTACATATGTGCATAAATTAAGACATGATGAAATCTTTTGGTAATTCCTTCTAGCCATGAAAATGTTTCTCTGGGTTTCTTTCTGGAGAGAGATCAGAAAACAGTTATTTCACAGGAATAAGGATTTCATGTTGGACCACACAGTAAACTGGGAGTTATATAAAAACAAATACAACATGTAGCTCATTTTGTATTTCCGTGTAAAGACATCAGGCTTTTGTTTGTCCTGCAGATGTGGAAGGTGTCTCTTGGACATTTTGCTGATGTTGAAATGGATAGAACCTTTTCTAATGGACACTGAACAGAGTTTTTGTGCTGAGCATTCTGCACAAACCTTTGCAGTGCAGAATTAAAAAAATTGATAAGCAGAGACATTTTTGCCCCCAGTTTTTGTTGTTTTGTGCAGATGGTGTCTTGCTATGGATACTCTGTTCTGGCTTCCTCGGTGTTTTGAAAATGTCTTATTATATGCAAGAAGGACTACATAAGGCTACCATTCAAGTTCATTTGCTGCTGGGGGGAAAAGAGGAGTTGTATTTGTAGAGTGGCTAAAGTGACTTCATTCCTTCAGTGGATTTTTTTTCCTTTTTTTTTTCTTCTTCTTCTTTCTCCCCAAAAAAGATGACTAAGGAGACCTCTGTGGCCTCTTAACTGTCAAAGCAAGAATTTTGAATCATAATTCCTGTTGGTTTAGATATACAAGCCAAACTAAAAGAGAGATCAGTGAGTCTGAAACCCAGGTTGGAGGAGAAGAACAAAGAACCTGTTATAAATGAGCAAAAATAAATAGTGTTGATAAACCTAATTTCATGCCTGCCTCCTGTGTTTCTGTACAGTACGTGAAAATATGGGATTGGGTATCATTGTTTTTCAGGTTCTATAGTCTCATACTGCCAGTAAAAATAATCAAAACAAAAGAAATAAAAACCCTGTTAGTTTTAGTCTTTTTGTAAATATAATTTGTGATGTGACAGCCCAGGATAGTTCCTTTTTTTTTTTTTTTTTAATTCATTCTGTATGGGAAAATTAAAGGCTCAAGTTTTCTCCAGCCTTCATGATTTGCAAAGATGACTGGCACGGTGATACTTTCAGTTGTGGATGAAAGGTGCTCAGGAGAAACAGAGGGTTGGAGGTATAGATATGTAAGCTCATGGGAGATGGAAATGTTCTGTGCACTAAAGCTGGCTTCTCTATTGAGTCTGTAATTTTTAATAATGAATATTTAGCAATTTTTAATATAAAGCATCAAGTGCTGGTTTGAGAGGTTCCATCAGTTGCCTTCTCTGTCAAATAGTCATGTTTGCTATTCTGGTGCCTTTTCACAGTGTTCTCAGTGTGGCCAATGAATGATTCTGTAATCCTTGCTTGCTCTATTAGAAATCAGAGAATAATCCCCTGTAAATAGCAGTTCTTTAAATGGAGAAAGTGCCTTTTACTTATTTTTCAAGGAAGAGGTATGAATTTAAGTGGTAAAGTAAACCCTATGCTGAATGTTTGAAGTGCAGGGCTTGAAAAGGGGAAATTGGTACCAATGTTTCAGTCAGGGACGTTGTAGAAGTGATGCAGAATTCATGTACACCAACAGTGCTCACCACACATAATTCAGCAGTGTCTAACACAACTTCCTTTTCCATGAATCACTTAGAGACTTAGAGTTTTGTCTGATTTAGTCATTATTCACCAAACAGTTCTCGCCCAGTGGTTCTGTTCGCAGAATCAGGAGCTCAGTTGTGAACTGTATGTTTGCCATTTCTGAGGTTTGAGCTCTTTTGATTGCACACCCCATGCAGACAGTGAAAATTTCCTTCTGGGCAGCATCATGGTAGTGTTTCAAGAGCCATGTCTGGGGCAGAATTCTTATTTTTACAAACAGCAAGTTAAGATATTTGCAGGTAGTGTCCAGTATTGATTAATCCTTATAATTCTGTTGTTGCTGGGAAACCTTCTTTACTGTATGGCCAAGGAATGTGAACGAACAGGTCTGTTCAAAATGGAAATAAATAAATAAATTGGGAAAGTTGCTTCAGCACTTGCCAAGATTTCATTGGTAGAAAGTCTTGTATAAAAAAGTTGATATATTTTCTGTGACTGATTACATGAAAACCCCTTAAAATTTTAACAAACTGCAGCTCTTTACCAGACTCTTAAATCATTTTACCTTGAAAACAGCAGTAGTTTGTGTTGTGTTTCTTAGGGGCCTATAAGGTGCTGTATCCAAATCCAGGAGTGACAGCTAGCACACTACTATTTCCTTATCTGAGTCTTTGGAGAATTTACTTTTGCCTGTGTGAGCTCCAGGTTCAGGTTTCTCCTCCCTTTGTGGTGGAAAGACCATGACTTTGGCATCATTTATCTTGTTGGTGAGATCAGAGTCATATTAATGTTTTAATCCCACATTTTCAGAGTTCATTCCCTTAAAAAAATCTTCACAAGTAGTATTTTTTTGATTCTGAATTATTTTTGCTTTTATTTATTGCTTTTTTTCCAAGTTAGTTGAAACACTGTAATTTTTTAGTTTCAACAAGAACAAAATAAAATTAAATATATCTCTGCATTTATTCCTGATGCTGCATTTGCTCCATGTTCTACTCTCTCTGACCTGAGCTAAATAACCAGCTCTTTGCTTTGAGCCAGAGTTTTTCTGATAGATCACCAGCATCCACCCTTCCTGCCCCTGTCTCTAGCCAGTCTACAGTATGAGTATGTGCCTGAATTGCCAAACACACATAAATCATGTCTTAAGGTCATCTTTATTACTTGCTTCTGCTTCCTTAGGAAGTGCATCATCAATCAGTGTTTGTGAGCTCCTGTCCCTGTCATCCTTGTGCCGGGCTCGTGTGACTGCTGTTAATGCTGTAGGCAGTGAACGAGGGAGCCTGGGTTTAGAAAGGCAAAGGGTAAAGCCATGAAGGAGAACTGGTACAGATTCTGCTGATGGAGTGGAAAGAAACTTAAGTGAGTAGCGGGAGTGTTGTCAGATCAATGATGTCCTTGCAGTTTTTCCACTCTCTCTCTGCTGAAGATATTGTACTTGAAATCAGCCCGAGGCAAAGTGACAGTGGTGCTGAGGAAGCAGCTGTGCTAATGGGCATTGTACATCGCTGGGCTTTGGCCCTGGCTTGTTGTGTGCTAGGAGCTGACTCTATATTTCTTAAATTCTGTACAGTTCCTGATAGAGCAGAGCGCTGGTTTACTCCTGGAAAGACTGTTTTAACCTCGGAGCTGCATGTGAATGTTACATGTACAGTTACTTGTTAAATCACCCAAAGGCCAATGAGTATTAGATTCCTTTTTTCCTTTTGGATCTGGACAACTGGGGGCTTCCCCAATTCTTTCCATCCTTTCTATCTTCTTCATCTTTTCTGTCAAGATGCCCAGCAGTATGGGTCTTGTTCCCAGAGTGCAGAATACATGTAGGAGTGGTAACTGGCTGTATGTCATTCTCTCAAGGATCATTCTCCACCGACCCAAAAGGAATGGGTTCATTGAAACATGGAAAATGTTGTTTGCCTTTTCAAAATATTCTTGTGTGGATAGAATTGCACAGCTTTCCTCTCTGTCTGTTCTTGTGTCACCTCAGGCTATATTCTGTCAGATATTAATAAGTCTAGAGAAATTTGGGAGCAGTCAATGCTATGATAAGAGATGGTAAGACAAAGTTCATATGGGAAGAAATATGGGTGGTTTTGAGGGTTTTTCTCTGAAGCAGTTCTCATTCACTCCTCCTTACACTGATGCTAATGATCACTTTGTTGTCAATCTTTTAATAAGGCATGAAATCACTATGGAATATTGTAACAGTTTTCAATTTTCTTAATTTCCAATAATTTTATTTTGTTTGCTCTCCTTGCTGTTTTCTGCGCATTTACCATGATTTGTCTGTTAAACCCTGATAGCATTTGTTTTTGCAAAGCGTGAAATATTACTATTACGTTTCTGTTGCATGAGTACTTGTGGAAATTCAGAACAATTAACTTTGGCTTGGAGAAGCACCAAAAAACTTGGAAAAGTCTTCTAAATCTTATCTAACTCGGCTGAGATTCTTGTGCCAAATTGAATTCTTAGGCTGTGGAAAAATCTTGTTATTAAATTGAAAAACTAGGTAGAGAAACCCTTAGAGGAAGCTTCTCTGAGATCTTTCTTTTAGGTCTTGTTCCCAATTTAGAGTTATATACAGTCTTTTCAAGGTATTTTGCTGCTTGGCTTCCTGATCCTTGCCAGAGCCCAGAAAGGCATGAAAATGAATAAGAAAAAGAAACTGTTTTAATTGGACAAATGACAGTTTTCAAATTTGATTTAAGGCTTGGGAAAATAGTTCACTTTTATTTCCAGGGTTTCCCTTCTGCGTTTTGTGGCCTCTCCTCCTTTTTGAAAAATGTATTTAGAGTTTTTTTTTTTTTTTTTAATTATAGATAACAGTGATGCTGATTCAGTTGCCACATATTTTGATAGATGAATTCCCTAATGTTCATCAAAATGATTGGGGCCATTTTAGGTATCTAAAAAAATACTTAGAGAGGTAGCATTTCCAGATGTATTGAGAGTGATGACTAATGGTCATAAGATTGTTTGAATAATGACTTCTTGGTTCGTGACCCACCAGCATCCACATTTTAGGTATGAAGAGAGGTGTCTGAAGTCTCAATAAAGAGAGTCTTTTGGCTGACATTTCCCTCAAAGCTTATTCTACCTTGAGTGTATTTTTGTGACTGCTTTCAGCATGGAAAGAGAAACTGTAAGGTTTGATGTCACATCTTATTTAGTGTCAGTTCAGAAACACAGACAGAATTCTGTACACCCAGAGGTTTTAGTGTGTAGTTCCTACCAGTAATAAAACAATTAAAGTAAAAGGAAATTGATACTTGGCAAGGATGTCAAACTGAAACAGAAAAGATAAAAATCCATATTTTTGCATAAACTCTGCTGGGAATTTAGAAGGATCTTACCTATTTCTGCAATTGCCATGAAGTATATCTTACTAACTGAGATATGTTCATTTTGGGGTCCATTAATTTCAGCCAATAAAAATTTGGCTCTGGAGAAGATGAAGAAAATAGCTTAGAAAGAATAGAAACTATGAGGAAGCTATTACTTTTTCTTACATATTAGATGTACGTGCACAGGAAAGTTGAAATCATGCTCAGGAAAGTTGAAACTAAGGAACATTTTGCTTTAATAGGGTGTAAATCTTAACTTCACATTGAGATTAATTGTTCTTTTAAAAATACAATATGTGTTTTAACATGTTTAAGGGAAATAGTTTAAAGCTATTAACTTGATTCAGTAATCCAGAATTAAGTATTTCTGAAACCAGGTGCAGGATTCTGGATCTTTTGTTTTTTGTTACACGGAGAGAGGCATATGCCAGCAGAAAAGGACTTTATGTTCTTATCAGATTCTATCACACTGGCAATTTGAACTCAGAGACAACACCTGAGAACACTACTAAAGGCTCAATTTTAACATCAGAATTAAAGCATGTTTATGTGGCAGATATTCTGGAAGACCATTCTGGCTGTGCCATGTAAAATGGTTTCAAAATTTTCTTATCTTTTCCAACCTTATAGTACAATTTTTCAAATAACATATGCACAATCTTTATGAAGGAATATTGAAATGTAGTTTGAATGACTCCATTTCTTAACAGAATCCTGTAAAAAGTATCTGTCTTTTTTAGAAATGAAAACTTATCTTTGAAATACACCTAATTTTGTTTGCAGGTTTTTTTAAAATAAATTATCTATTGATCAGCTTTACTTACTTCAAGTATAAAGGCAGGTATTGACCTGCTGTATGTCATGAAACTGTGACTGAAGTTGACTACTCATTTCCAGCAGCTGAGCCTTGACCTGTCTCCTCACTTTAAGACTAAAAGAGACATATTTAGTTTGTTTCTTTAGTTAGTTTTATTTAAGTCAATGAGGTAGACTTAAATATACCCTGCAGCAAATTTTGGAAATCATGTGTCTTTTGACTTTTGTTGCTCTTTCTGTTTTTGAGTATGTTGTCATTTTCATCCTTCCTCAGTCAGGCTGCTTTGGCTTTCAGCAACATGACCTTCTACGATCCAAGTTGTGTGCTGCGTTGACAGTACGTGTGTTATTACCTTGCCTGTTGCCCAAGTAATCCACATGCCCTGTCTCCACACCCAGAAAGGCAGGGTTGGAAGAAGGAAAGTATCCAGCTCAGCACTGTGTCCTGATTGCAATTTCCATTTTAAACCTCCCCCCCTGTTTTTTAAAAAAATCCCTTATCAAAGTTGTTTAATCTCTTTTCATATTTGTTCCTGAGCCTGTAAGCACTTAAGTACCTGAGTATGGTTATCATACAACCAGCACTGCTGACTCAGATCAGCATGACTGCAGTGGGAGTACTTGCAGAGGAAAAAAGGGCCACATGTTTTCAGCTGCTGGCAGATTGTAATTTATGGAGTCAATGTTTACACTGCACATTGTAGAAGGCACAGACAACACGCATGTGAAGTCCCTTAGGTTCCTACAGATAGTAGTGGTCGTGCAGTCAGAGAGGGCTGACTCCCATACCAGCCTTACAAAAGCACTTTCCATCTTCAGGCACTTCTCAAGACCTGGCCAAGGCTCCTTTCTTAAAAGAGATCATAATGTCAAACAGAGCGGAGGAGTGTGAGCCTGAGTGAAGCCATGGGCCAGAGTCCATGTGTGTAACTGTGTACAGAGGTGATGAACTGCAGATGTTCAGACCAGGGCACTGCTGCAACCACCTTTGTTCCCCTGAACCAACCAGATGTTACATCCTTCTCTTTTTCTCTCATCCTACAATTAATTTTTCCCCCCTACCTTAGGTTGGAGGACTATGGTTTTGTGTTCTATTTAACATTGATACTCTTGTCTGAGAGTTGGGAATATCATGATAGAGAAGATATTTTTGCACTTTCATTTGCTACACATTGTGCAAAGGAAATCTCACTTTTCCTCACATTCAGAGTAATTGGAGAGAACCCCTTCAGCAAACAGGAAGTGATAGAATCTGTTATACACAGGTTGTCAGGAAAGGTTATGTGTGCTAATACAGGAGAAACAACTCTGAATGAGAGAGTTGCATATGTGAAACAAATGATGAAATGAATAATCTAACCAATTATAAATGAGATTAGTTGACTTGGAAGAAAACTAAGCAAGATTCACATTGACTCAACCCTTAGTCACAAGGTGAAAAGTCTTCAAGTTACTGTGCTTTAAAAGTGTGCTACCAACAGGTTAGTCCATATAATTCCTCTGCACATGTGCTTTTAGCCAACTCTCAATTGTGAAACAGGCCATTTAGATTAAATGATCATAAAATGTACAGGAGGGTAACAAAAATTGGCCCCAAGAGGCAATAAGGAGGTTACTTTCTAGTTGTTTGCAAAATGATGTTTATCAGGGTATTTTTTAATCCAAAATTTCTGAATTTTAGGCCAGTCACAGTAATTGGCAGAGAGATATCAGCAGTTCTACTGCACCAGTAGTAAAGCCAGCTCTTGGCCATTCACATTTTTTTGTTGGCACATCTCAACCCTTAAGTGAGGAGACCACTTCGTCAAGGTTGTGAAACCTCCTCACCATACTGGGTAGTGCTAGACAGTGGAAACACTTTTAGGTTGAATTTTTAAATTATTTTTTAAAAATTATTTCAGATATCACTGGGATACAATCATTTAATAGTTTTCCTGTATGACAATAGCAGTTCTGCATCTGCCTTTCCCCATAGTATTTTCAGACTTAAAACGTGTTTGATGCTATTTTTACCTGTGTATATGATTTTTATAAAAGTCAGTTGATTGTCTGAACTGTATTCTCTTTTCTGAAGTCAGTTTTAAAGCCTACAATGGTACAAGAATATATTTTAAATCAGTGATTGAATTCACAAATATTTTTCTCTTCAGATTTTGGAACATAACGGATTGCTTGAAAATATCTGAATCTTACATAAAGCTTGTTCTATACCTGTGAGTAAAGGCAATTTGGTTTTGTAAAGCCACCCACTTACTTCATACAGAAGTCACACTAAATTTACAGTTAATGTTTTTTTGGTGGTTTTTTTTTGTCTTCTGTAGGGAAAAAACCTGAGATAAGGAAACATGGAGACTTTTTTTCCTCTTGCAGGGAAAACTTCCCACCACTGCACAGCAGTGGTATTGCTATCTTACTGATTCCAAAAGTCCATCAGAGTGGAGCAGGCTGGAGAAGCAGAGAGATGAGGAGGATGATACTGTGCTTAGAGTGCTGACAGTTTAGTTTGGGTCAGGCTTGGACCCTCAGCTAAAGACACTTGGGCACTTCTTTCCCCCATATTCAAAGCCCTGTAGTTGAGACCAGCTGGTGTGGTAGCTGGGCAGCTATATTGGCACAGAACTATTAGAGTTCTTATCATGCTGAGCCTGGACTAATAAAACTCACCACAAGTCCAGAGAGCATTAGTTCAGGCCTAGTGACATTCCAGCATATTTAGAGTAGAGGTGGCTTATGCCAGTTGTGGTAGAGTTTGACCACATATGCCCTGAGGTCAGGGAGAGAAAAATGTCCATTTCTGTTTGTGACTGGCCTGGCAAACCAGTCCACCTTGCATCTGTGTGGGAACCCGGCAAGAACTGGCTTAAAAATTCAATTTAATTTTCCATTTCAGTTGTCCTTATAGGTGATGGAAAATGTATGCATTTGTGAGTGAATGTGAAATGAAAGGAAGCAAAAAAATATTTTCAAGCTTTGTTTTTGATAGTTAATATGCAACTTTAAAGAGAACATCATCAGTTAAGAACCATATTATTACACTGAAGCTGCCTGGAAAGATTGTCTTAAACTCTGTAGATAAGTTTTACATTTTCTTTAAAGTGAGATTCTCATTCCCCATGTCAAGGTTATCTTCGTGATAGCCTTTGAAAGAGTCAGACCACTTACCAATGGATGGACGTTCACAAGTTTGACAGCCTCTGCATTGATCCTACTCTTGCATGAAAATGGCTTTATCAAGCCCATAATTAGAAATGAAATAGTCTTAAATGGTTTCCACACAGCTTGACTTTCAAAGAGGTTCCAGTTTCACATAACTTCATATAAACAGAGAATCAGAAGATATAACCAGATACCACAGTTCCTGCTTACTAATTGCCATAAAGCAGAGCCATCTGCTTTATACAAAGTCCAGGTCAGATAATCCTTCTAAACTGTGACCTTTGGGGCTCCCTGGAACTTGTTCTTGATTAAATAAAACCTTCTTAGGAAGTTATTGGGAAACTTCGTGCAGGTTCAGTCTGAGCAGAGAATGTAACTGATTGGTTTTCTGTATAATCTTAAGCAGACAGTTTTAAATCAGTCTATCTTTTGAACTTTTTCTTCCTTAACAGCATTAATCTTTCGTAGAAATTCCAGGTACAAGTGAATTATTTCAGTTTTTAGAGTGATTCCTCATAAAAGTTAAATTAGATGACAAATGAATGATTTAGACATAAATTCCTGACAGTTAAAGTGAAGTGTCTCTATGTTTTATCTGTCTAAACTAAGCCGAGAACCTGGGCTGGGGATGTGATGAGCATCCTCCATTATGTGCAATGCCTGACCTTGTTTAGAGGACATGTGCCACAGTGCAAGGTGTGGTAAACAGGAACAGGGCAAAATAAATGTAATTGCAGCTCCACAAATTCAGTAAAATGCTTGTAATTCCTCACAACTATTTCAACACAAGCCAAGCTCGTATCATGGATGCCTTAAAATGTGTATCTTTTCCATCATATACTTTATTTAAATATTTTATTCATTATATGAAAATAGTTTCTGTGATTAAAAAATGGGTACTTCTGCTCTAGTTTTCTTTTGGCATTGGTGACTATTATTTTTGGCTGTCTATCTTTGGCAAGCAATTGCCAATTATCCGCTGCCAGATTAAAAATAGAAGTACTATTGCCAAAGCAAATAGTACATTATTTTGCAGTTACAAGTCTTCCAGTTGAGTATCATAACATATTTTGTAACCACTAATGAATTTAGCCACTTACCACCCATCAAACTTTGGTATTCATGCCTTAGGGATGAGAAAGATAAGGTACTGCAGCAGGACATGTTCCACCCTTTCCAGGGGCTGGTGTAAGTCGTCATTGATGGAAGGCACCAGAATGCAGCACTCAGTAGAAGTGGGTTGTCCCGTAGGATTTGAGAGAGCCTGCTCTGGCAATCCAGGCAACTGCACAAAGGCTGGAGTTGCTCTGCCTGGTCCGTGCTATCCTGCTCCTTCAGGAGACAAAGAAAAGCTGGATTGCATTTGTTTTCTCACAGAAAATGTATCTGTACACAGGGTGTTGCATTTTGAGATTAAGTGTATTTTGAACTTCCGGTTCTGTGGAAGATCAAGGGAGGGAGTCAATCGTGGCAGAAGGTCCAATTGTTTTGACTGTGTAAACTTCATTATGGTACTGCTGTTCTTCTCAACAGTTGGTGTGGCACATGTCCTCATCTTGACTGTGCTCTGCATAACTGCTTTGTATTCTTAACAAAATTTCATGAAGTAGCATAGAGGAGAAGAGTTTCTTACTGAACTAGGTGTTCCCCTCCTGTCTGAGGACTACTGACTTCTAAATTTAACCCATTTGTTTGAAAATGCCCCTCTAGCACCAGAATCATAAGCCTGAACATTACTCCCAAACTCAGTGGCTTTTTCACACTTTTGAATATGCTGCTTAGAACTGTGCTGGCACAACAACCTCGCCCTGTACACCACACATCTGTTTGGATGATGGTTATTGCTTTCCCAGCTGCGGTGTGTGATGGGTCCCCTCCAAATCCTGAAGTGTTACCTTGTTCTAGGTTTTGTTCCTCGTTTGTAGCCCAGTAAAAATATGATTAGTCTACCTTTCTTTGCCCTCAGTTGCTGCTGCTGATATAATGGTCTTCTCTTGGCTACTGAGTGAAAAGTTCCTCATCTCTGTACATTTTTCAAATTGCAGAGACAGTTTTTGCTGTGGTAATCATGTTACATACACCTGATCACTTTGTGTGAAGCACTGAATACCTTAAGAGGCCATTAAGTGCAGAATTTGGCTGGATTTGGACTGTGTCATTTTATTAAAGAAAGAGGCATCTGAAATCTGATCTCTAATATATTCTGTGAGTGGAGCAGCAGTTGGGGGCAAACAGAGGCAGTTTTCCTTGAAATTCAAAGTGCAGTAGCTCAGAGACAGCCATCTGTATGCATTTAGGGAATTTGAAATTACCTGAATGCCTGGCAATTTTTTTTGTAATTATCTCAGAAATGAATTATGATATAGCACAGATAATTCTTCAGCTCTTTCATTCTACTTTGATAAAACCCACCAAAAATCTGTTGCCTATTTTATTCTTTGCTGGGATTAAAAAAAAAAATCGTTCAAAGAAACAAACAAAATAGCATGCTCTGAAAGATCTTACTGGAAAGTGTGTGTGTGTGCATTTTAAGGATTCCACATTTTAAAGACAAACAAGGGAGGGCTGAAATTTACTGCAACAGCTTCACTGAAAATGATTCCATCACTCAGATCAAAAGCAGAGAAAAATCACAGAAACATTTGGAAGAGGCAGCAGTGCCAGAGCATGATTTTAGCTATTTTCGGAAAGCAGCTGCTTCTCTCCGACATGGACTCAAAATGTAGGATATTCTGTAAGGTGGGTCTGCTCACTCAGATTCCCTACAGAGACTTTGTCATGGGAACATGGAATAGCGTCATTATTTGGGAAAAGCATTTGTTTTGAGCTAAAGGGAAATCTCTCTCTTATGCAGTCATACAATTGTTAAATTACAATTGACTTTAACCCCTGAATGCTTATTTCCAAAGTAATAATTTTATCTTGATATGTTGATTTTGTGTAACTAAAGAGATGCAGAACACTAAATTTGCAGTGAAAAACAATTGCTGAATAGCCACATCTAATTTCAAAATCTCTCTTTACTTATAGAGAAGAGACAAAGCTGAATAAAATATCACCAGAATACAACCTTCAAATTCAAGAAATGGAAAAATTGGATAAGCCTTGGTTTTTGGACCTCCCTGATTCCTCTTGGCTTAGCATTTGTTCTGGCAACTACAACTGACAGGAGTGATCTTCCCCATCCCCCTGGATCTCCATGTCGTAGGAATCACAGCTGGTTTCAGCACAGATCCCTGCATTAGAACTTTCTGTGCTTCACAGGCTGTATTTTGCAGCATGGTTCCTTTATTTGATTTTACATTTGATTGATTGCTTTTAATGCAATTTATTTTCTTTCTTGTGGTTTAGCTGTAGTCCTTGCTGATGGCAGTAATATCAATCTGTACCTCTTGTCATCTATGGCTGATTTATATAATTTTTTAAATAATTTTTGAGTGGATGGGAATTGCTGCTTCCATCTTGTTTAGGTTGGATGGTATATTAATTTTTAATTTCTAGCAGCAGTGAAGAATATGATAAAACGTTGTAGCTGGTTCAGGATACACTTGCAGACAGAAAACTCCACAGTTTTGGGTACGGGACTTTGACACTTGAAGTTACACAGCTTTGGAAGCACATCTTGTGTTGTTTTGAATGCTGGCTTGCTTGGCTCCAGGCAGAGGAACACCTAATTAATTTGCATTAAGGGAGTTTTTCCAATTGGAACTTTGAAGTTCTCTGAAGCCAGTTTCTGATTTACACTGAGTTTTATGATGTGACAGGATAATGGCATTTTTGTTTCATAATGTTTTTCCAGTAGCAAGTGTTTAATATTATTCTCTGATGGAAAATTTGTATCTTCATACCCCTTCTTGTTTCCTCTTGGCTTCCCTTCCCCATTTCTGTTAAAAATCAGGGTCACTGGTCCCTCATATAATTCTGACTGGAAGATTGCTGTCTGTAATGGCAGGAATCTGAGTGTCTCCATTAGAATTTGAAATAGCCTGATTTCTTACTTCTTTTGGCAATATTCTGTGACTTCCTGTCTACTCAGAATAGCAGTCTTTTTTTTTTTTTTTTTCCTGGTGCTGTTCTTGAAGAGTGTAAAGATATTCCCCTGAATAGCTTTTTGATTGTATTGGTAGTTTTATCACGGCATCCCAGGCATGAGTTGAATTTCTGAGCTGCAATGATTCTGCACATTAGTGCAAGGTGGATGCTGCAGGTACTCATCAGCAGGAGGTACCTGAAACCAGAGTTCTGAGCTTGCTGACGAAGCTGTAAGAGAATTTTTGCCTAAATACTGAGGGATCGTTGTAAGAATACCCAAAACTCACTGAGATAAGTGTGAAAGGCATTTCATGTTGAACAAAATCAGATGGATAAGAATTCAGTTGAAACTGTGGAGGTTGAAGTATAATCATGGCTTCTTTAAAAGTGACATTACCCCATCTTTCTAATAATATATGTGCATGTATGTTTTCCTGGCATTAAAAAAAGAAAGAAAAAGGAGTTTTTTGAACTGAATCAGCATGTTGTTGTCTTGATCTCAGAGCTTGGTATCTGATGGAAAGTTCTGTGGTTAAATCTTACTTTCTTAAGTAGATCCAGCACTTTTTGTCATCATAGGAGACAGGTAAAAAACCCTTTCTTAAGTTTGGCTAGATCAAAAGTATCTTGGATATTTTGTTTGATCTGAAATCCCAGATGTTCACTTTGCATGTTAAAACCAGAGTTACATGACAGCAATGTTTGTTTCTTTAACCTGGCCTTACTGTGCTCTTCCAAACAAATACTGGTTGCATGCCAGGAATACAAGAGGAATGATCAGTTACTTAAAAGTGATGCTGGTTAGGTGGTGGTGCAAAGGAGCAAATAATTTCTGCTTTGATGAAAAGGGATGCTGTCTTGAACATTCTTGAAGAGACTAATGGAGTGGAGTAAACTGAGTCCTCTAAGCAAACTGTGAGCCTTGGAATAGCAGCACAACTGCAATGCAGAACCTGTGGAGCAAGGCTGAATGAAACAGTGAGTTCAATATCCCACATTACACACATTTATTCTATACCTTTAATTGACTCCAATATTGATTCAGTAAATCATTGGCAGAGATACCACATATGTTACTCCATGGGAGATGATAAGAGAAATATAAAAATACTATTTGTGTGGCCCTGTTTTATCACTGAATCCCAGGGAAATTAAGGCATTTCTCTGAGATCTGTGAATGGATACCCTTAACAAAGCACAGAGCAGTATTTGTCACCAGAAATCTCTCAAGCACTTTTGTTTGCACTCTCAGGCACTTCAAAACTTTGCCTGTTACCTGTGTGCCAACTTTCCTACCTGTGAAATGCCTGCCCCTGCTGCTGTGTAAGTGGATCCTAAAGAGAATTTTTGCTAATGGATGTTGGAGGCTTTTTGAATGTTCATGCTACAGCTTTATTTGTTCTAATTATATCTGACATTTCACAAGCTGCACATTCGTTATTTGATGGGCAAAACATCAAAAATAATTAGACCAAATGAGCACACAAAGCCCAGCAGAAAGCTTTTTCAGGGCATGTTAGCTGCTTTTTATTAATAATTATCCTCATTAAACTTTACCAAACTGTCATCTCATTGCCTGCTCATTGTTATTGAACTCCTAAAATCAGGTGAGGATTTGAATTTTCCTATGAGATGAACAGTGTTTACATTTGAAAAAAAACATTTACTTGTTCAAATCCAACTATCTCCTTCCTTCCAAGCCCTTTGTTTCTGATAGGAAGCAGCTTTAGATTTTTTTTTATGGTGCCAGGAGAGGTCACTCTTTCTCCTTTGTCTTGCCTGCTTCAGGCTCTAGTATCATAAGAAATCCTCTTTCCTTGCTAAAGTAAATTGGCACATGCCTTGAACTCCTGTTTGGATGCTGTCTGACATACATGAAGGGCTGCACTGGAAGGATTAGCACCATTTGCTTGATATTTACATGGAAAGGGCTTAAAGAATTTTGTGACAAATGAGACTATATTTCCAGGTTTACATCAACCATCGGGTATAATTCTAACAAAAGCCCATAATTCTCTCTAGTTCTATTGTAGAATTGTAAATGGGGGTTTTAAAAAGCAGAAACCAGAGAATATGCCAGCTACTTAAAATGTATAACTTGTAAAGGAATGTTGATAAACCCCAATGTTTTAAATTCGTGTATGAGTGATAAAGTCTTCTATGGTGTCCAACACTGGAATAATAATGTATCTCATTAGAAAATGGTAAGAGTTGTTCAACCAACTGCAAACCTAAGCCAAAACCAAGTCCTCTACAGTATCTTGTTATTAAATTTAAGAGGAAAAAATACTCATGACTGAGTTTTCACTAGAGCAAGAACTAGAAAATCCTCAGGACGTGGTTTCTGATTAAAAATCTGAGCAGGTATGAAAAAGAAAATATTGATAATTTCTGTTTCAAACATTTGTTTCATTTCTATGTAAAATAAAATTCAGTGGCTTGGATAAAATAATATCATACCCAGTCCCTCATGCTCCAAGTCAAACCTAATGTGAACAAACATCTGAGGTTCAAAAGAAGTGTTCAATTTCCTTGCCTTGTATTTTTTTTCCTATTTTTGCACTCCTAAATCCCCAGTGATATAGAAGCAGGGGAAAAAGAACCAATAGCCTTAAACCAGAACACTGTAAAACAGGCTAGTGAGACAATATTGCGTGATTTCTGCTGGACTGGCAATCTCCCAAAACCAGACTGTCTCACGAGGTTTTACTGGTTCAGTTTTGCAAATTTAGGAAATATAGAACTTCATCCAAATGGTGGAGTTCTTGTTTACGCTCAGCAGAATTTATGAGATGTAACTCTCCTATTCCTGTTTGCATAGATTTAAATATATACGTATATATAGAAAAAGACAGACAAAAAGAGCAACAGAACCCAGCGCAAGCATCTCTGCATTAGTGTTGAAATGCTTCTTTGGCTTCTTCTTACCTTTCTAAAATAAATGGAAGATTTTATTAATAAATTAGTATTTTAAAGGGATTTCTAGCTTTTCTGTAGTGTTTTTTTGGGTTTTTTTAGTAGTTGTTCCCCAGTGTTGCCAGATTCATGCCATGATGTGTTTTGGGACTGGCCGGATGTGATGATCCTGAGACCTTCTAGTAGAGCTTTATGTTAACCACAGGGTACCACTGTGGCACGTGTGTCTATGCATCTACCTCAAGGGTTCCTGCTCAATGGAGGAAAATTGTGTATTAGAACGATGGAAAAGGAAAAGAGATTTTGTGTTATACAGGAAATGTGCATGAATCATACCTGAATTTGGATCCTTTGGGGAAAAGTTCCTTTTTGTTTTGTTGTTTGCACCTGTAAGTGAGATAAGAGTCATGTTCTGAAGGTATGATGGCCACAGAAATAATAAATAACAATAATAAAGGCATTCTCCTTTCTCAATCCACTGTTCTGTTGTGGAGGGGGCAGATTATGAAAAGAAAACTGGGACTACTCCAACAAATCAAGTTCTTAGCAAGCTAGGGCTGTGGCAGGCTATCTCTGCCAGAGGTGTGAACAACACAAATATGTCCCTTTGAATACAAAAACCACCTGATCTGTACTCGACAGGCAGGGTCCTCATCATAGGAGTCAAAGTCCCTACATTGTTATATCCCCCACTCTCTCTGGGGATATATACACACTTAGCTTGAGAGTGAGAATAGTTGTGCCAGGAGAATGCACATTTGAACAATGATCTGGCTTCTCTATTACCCCTTTGTTGGCTTTTAACTTTTGCTTTCCTGATACTTGTCTGTGGGAAACAGGTCATAGAATCATAGAATAACCTGAGTTAGAAGGGACCCACAAGGATCATTGAAATTCAGCTTGTGGCCCTGCACAGGACACCCCCAAGGGTCACACCATGTACCTGAGAGCATTGTCCAAACACTTCTTGAACTGTCAGGCTTGGTGCTGTGCCCACTTCTCTGGGGAGCCTGTTCCAATGCCAATCACCCTCTGGGTAAAGAAACTTTTTCCAATATCCAACCTAAAGCTCCCCTGACACAACTTCAGGCCATTCCCTCAGGTTTTGTCACTACCCAGAAAGAAGAGATTGAATGATTCCTTTGTGACTAGATCTGTATCCTGTCACCAGCTCACGTTCCTCTATTTCATGAGTCACAGAGGAATATATCCAGGTTTAAGTTAGAGTAGAAAGCTGTGTATTGAAGAATATTATCAGAGAAATATCTATTTTTCTATACATTTCAGTGTATTGTGGAAAACCCCACCCTGTAATTGCTAGATAGAATTAATGAGAAATCCTACTTTTCCTAATGTAGGATCTGTTAGATTTGTAGCCTATCTTTACTAAATTTATTTTTCAAGTCTAATAGGCTTCCTTTTTACTATATTTATTTCTGCATTACTTCAGAAAATCTTTCTAAGTGAGTGCTTTCAGCATCATCTAAATTGGTACTATTTTTCCTGCAATACTGAGAACAGGTTTTGGGGATTAAGGCAATTAAAAAAACAGGAAGGTGAGGTCTTAACTGAGACATTTTCTGACTTCTCTTTTTATTATAACACAATGCAAAATTTTGGTAATTCTGGAGAATTTGGTAATAAAATAATAAAGTAAGAAATGATGGCCCATCTAGATACCATTCCTAAAGCAATACTGTGTCTGTCAACTACAGAAAGAACTAGCCTTCATTTATGAAGTACTGCTGTGTTTATAAAGATAGTCCATGTATGAAATATCAAAGTTAACTTTTGAGCACGGAAATTCCATCTACCTTGTGTGATACAGATTTTATCATAACTCCTGAAAATATTTAAACGCCAGCATCTTTATCGAAAGAACTAATATTGTACTGGTTTAAAGTTACCTGAAGAGAGAAACTATTTGTATGGAAATAGAACAAATATTATATATCTTTAAAAGCTTAAAGTACTTTTTTGACTATAGTCCAGAACATTCAGCTTCTTAAATAAAACCTCTGGGGATTTAAATAGTACTACAACAGGGTGGTCTTTCACAATTCGGTCTCTCTCTTCTCTTGCTTCCCAGAGAATTCCATTTAAAGAGTAGTTAATTGAGGACATTTTCTTTACTGCATTTTTGCTTTTCTTTTTTTAAAGGTTTAGAGCTTTGTTCTAAGTGTTTTAACTTGTAATCAAGAAATGTGTCAGGTCTGTTGCCAATTAGTGTAGCTGATGTGAAAATGGATTGGGTCTTGGGAAAGATGGCTATGTCTTGTAAAACAACAAAACAGTCTGTAAAAGAGAGCTTGGGAACAGAGGCAAGAAGGAGCAATGACATGAGAAATTATTAACGAGTGAAAACAGAGCAGAGGAACAGGAATTTGTACAGAGATCATAAGTGCATTTGTAATATTTACTAAAGGTTTACTCAGCTTTATCAGTTTATTATAAGGAATTAACAATAAATATTCACAGCTAGATTGAGGAACTTTTCTTCACCACAAACTAGGTTCCCGACTTTGAAGCCTGGTTTATGCTGTATGGTAACTCTGTGTGTTGGCTGAGAAGAGGAAGAGTTCAGACCCCTCAGAACAGTGATGTAAACTCCCTCATGGGGGTACAACCATGCTAGGGGAGGGAAACTTTCTTCTGTTTTCATTGTCTTGTTAGATCAAATTTTTTTTAGAAGAGAGATGAAACTATACTGGCAGACAGTATCTTTATGTGAGGGCACTCTCCTGAAATGGCAGCAGAGGTTGTTTTGTAGTGACTTAAAGTAGGAGAAAGGTTCTGTGGCATAGGCTAATAATACTAATAGCAATAATAATAGCTAGGGAACTATCAGACAGGAAAGGAAATACATTTTTACAGTCACATGCTGTACATCTACAATACATTATATAGAGGGTTATTCTTTGATGTAGAACAAAGCATTGTGTTTGCAGTAAACTGGGAAGGAAGTTTGATTTGATTGTGGTGCAGAACATGAGCACTAGATTTTGAGATGTCAGATGTGTCCTAAGTTAGATGAATATATGAGAACTTCTGACCATGGGGGATGCAGAAAACCTGACAGAAACCCTTGAATAAGCAGGGTGTGGAGACCCCTGTGTTCAAGACTATGCCCCTATGTTTGTGTTACTGTGCAACTTTGGGAATTTGTTTGAAGCATTTAAACATTACATGAATTTGAATTTCATTGTCACTAGAAGACTGTGAGGAAAACTTAGAAAGCAACAACAAACCAGAATAGTTCTGGTTTAGGTAAAAGTTATTCAACCACTAAAAGTAATGTAACTTCTTCAGAACCAGGATGAAACTTTAACATTCTTGTCAATAATTATTCTGATTTCCACTTGGTAATATTACAAAGTTAAAACCCCAAGAAAACTGAGTAGATGTTGCTACATAAATAATAATAAATACATTAAAATACATGTGATGTATGAATCTGAATAATTTTAGCTTCATTGTATGCAGCTTCATTGACATGACTACAATGCCAAAGATCTACATCAGCTGACAGTTGGGTCATGGAATTTAATAAACTGTGCTTAATATTGAAAAATCTATTGGTTTTTAACTCTAAAAATAGAGCATATTTTTTCAGTTACAAAGAGTTATGAGGTATGTAAGCCTCTCAAGCCATGTTGAAAATTTTCCTTAAACTCTATTGCAGCTTAGAGTGGGTATTGTCTGATAAACCAAACTCACCCTAAAGTAAGATAAACATTCAGTAGTGTTTATGGGATATATTAATAAAATAGCATCCAGTATTAAAGCTGTGAAATAGAATCACAGCGTTAGGGTTGGAAGGGACTTCTGCATCTTTTCTAAAACTTTTTATTTTCCTTTTTTAGTTTTCTTTCAAGGTAACATTTCAAATGAAATTAATTTTGTAAGGAGGGGTGACAGCATGAGATAGGGCGATCATTTTGGAACAGCGTGAAAAGTAAAGTAGCCTAAATACGTGGATGAACTGTGAATGGAGAGATATATGAAACAGGAAAGACATATATGCTGCAATTATAAATAGTGGCAGAAAGTAGGGATACAAAAAATGAAGATAACGAAATATTAGATACAGAAAGTAATGCAGTGGGTGATACATTCTATTTGTTGTGTGCAACCTTACATTTGTTGCATGGTTGCTTTTAGCTGTCTGCCTATAGTTCTGCTGAGATCAACTCTGAAAAATTATTGTATCCAAAGAGTCAGAAATTGTAATTTCATATCTTGATCTGTACTGTCTATGTCAGTGGGGAGGCACAGTTGTTTGGTTTGTTTGCTTTTAACCAGGCTGGACAAAACAGTTTATTGCACAAGGTAAAAACCCCAAGTTTCATTCTGCTATTCTACTTTGTTACAGGAAAATTGTTTTCCCAATGCATTTACACATTGTTTTTCCTTTACCTGTTTAGTGCTTGCTGTCTGCTGCAGAATTCCAAGGGAATAGAACAGAGCAGCCTATTGCTTATATTTGACAATGCTTGTAGAACTCTGCATTAAAACTCGGGAGTTCCTTTGTATGTGATAAAGTTAAAATACTTTGTGATTTCAAAGTCATGTGGAATGCAGCATCGAGGTATGTGATACTCACTGTAAGAGTCAGACGAAAATTGGGCACCCTCTGTCTTAAGTGTTGTGCAAAAACAGTGTGTGGTTTATTTTGTGGTCTCCAAATCTCTCTCTATAGACTGCTATAATTAGACTGCCTTTCAAACTACTAGCTTGAATAGAAATAATGATTTGGGATCAAGAGAGGCTGTCTTTTTGAAAGGTGTTCTGTAATCAGTTTTTGAGGTTTAGTACAGAAATAAGGATGTAAACATGTGTGTTCTTTGTTACAAGTGGTCGGGCATGAAGAGTTTAGTGGTCTTTTCTGTCCTCATAATAATCTATGTGTGCATGTCATCAACTGTCCAAGGATAAATATTTTTCCCAGTTGAAGCATTCTATTTATGAAACAGGGACTGTTAGCCATTGTCTCTTGGGGTTTTCTTAAGTAACAAAATGTGTTAACCAACTAATACAATCTCTGATTTAAAATTCTACCTTAGAATCTAGAGGGGCTATTGTGTATTTTCAGTTGATTAGAAGAATGAATAGAGATTTTCTAAGAAAGTCAGCCTAAGTCTATGTGATAAATTGGTAATTGTGTCCCAAGACCTTTCCATTTTCCAAATGGACATATAACTGTGTTCTTCTGGATATTTCTGCTGCACCTGAACAACAAAAAAAAAGGGTTGAGATCTCCCTTTCTCTCTCTTGTGTCCACTCTCAAGAACTGTAGCACCATCTTTTCTTGCATCCCCTGTCGGGTGTCTGAACCCATCAGACAGTTATAAATAACCCTGATAGTTATTACAACCTGAATGAAGCAGACAATCTCTCCTCTTTAAACTTCTTTTTGGTGAAACCAATCCCCTTTTAGTTAAGAGTGAAACAAATATAAAAGACCTTGTAACTTGATGGTCTCCTCACACTTCTATTGGATAATTCTTAATACAGCTGAAAGTCCCATTGAACTTAATGGGATGAAATAATAGACAACCCAGGGCCTAAAACTGGCAGAAACTGTCTCCAATGCTCCTAACAGAGCCTTGCACAAGATGCTTGTTTTATGGCAGCATGTCTGACTCACTGCTGAGGGAGGGCACAAGGTCGGGGCCAGTTCTGCTCCCCACTGGGGCTGCAGCATTGGCAGAGGGAGGGTGGGTAAGCCTGGACTTGCCAGTGAGCTTGAGAAAACCCCAGAAAAACACCACTGAAGGAAACAGCAGCTGAGAACTAGTGCAACTCAAAACCTCTGCCTGGCTTTTGTTCTACATCATCTCAGTGTGAATCTCAATTCCCTCCCAAAGGTGTGGTGGTGACAGAAGTTAACTTAGATTTACTGCAGCACCAAAATCAGGCCTGTTTCTTAACTTGAGTTTGGAGCTGAAATGGGAAAAGAATAGAGAAATATTTATGAATGAATTTTGACTTTTCTGGCTGGTGATGCTGGCATAAGGACATAGTGCTGAATCAGAATAAGAAATATGAGACAGGATTAATTCTGGAGCCCTTCAAGCCTCCATGGTGGAGAAGCAGCCTGACTACCTTGTAAATGATACAATTTAAGTTTCCTTTGAGAAATTGGCTTGGGGTTCTGAATCTTCTTCTGAGAAGTTGGTGAAGTGTCAGCAAGCACTGCCAGCTGCCCCACTGCTCTGCCTTCCAGGTGACTCTAGCAGTCTTGGCAACACCTGCAGTGATGTGCTCAGCACTGTTGCTCCTGACCACAATCTGTGCAACCCAGGGAATTTCCCTGTTTTTCAGAGGGAGTTTTCCTGTTCTCCTCCCTGCTTCCTATGCGTTTTTTCTTTAGAGTAAGCTACCCTGCCTGATGTGGTCAGTGTGCTCAGAATTTGAAAGCAAATCTGATGGGTATGACAAAGGAGGGAACCCAGCACAGATAAAAAGAAATACTGCCTACCATTCACCCCAAAACAAAGAGAAATCAGTCATCTGAGAGTAGAAGGGTTCATAAGCCTGATTCATTGTATATTTGTGCCTCACAGTTGATGTCTCTAGTGTTTGTTGAAATGAAATAGTGTACTCAAAACTTACACAGACATAGAAGGCTTAAACAGACCTACCAAAAGACAGGCACAGAGGCACATTTATGCACATATTGTAATCAAGAGTCTTTTTTACCTGAAACCAGAAATGAAATTAGACTCTAGAACAGAACAAAGCAGAAATAACTTTGATCTTTTGAGCAATATAGGAGCCGTATAAAAGAAATTTCTCTTCTAGAAGGTCTGAACATTTGAGACACATTCTCCCAATCACTTTCCCTAACATGACACAGAGGTGGTGGGAAGTCCAACTGCCAGGATAGCACAGAGTACATCTTCCCTTTACCCACCCTGTCCCCAAAGACAGTGGTTAATCCTTCTGGCTTCCACAAATTGCTTCTTGATCTGCTAGTCCTCCACCAACACTGGCTGAGACATTCTTTATCCTTCCTAACCTGTAGTATTTGCAGCTGTGTTTCGAGGAGTGCACTCAGGAGGAGTGACGTAGAGAGTAATGACACAGATGACTCCACTTGATATCTTGGGAAGCCATTCTCTGTAAACTACTTCCTTCCTGCTCCTGGAGACTGACAGGTTTGGTGGGCAAAATGATTTGTGGCACTGATTTCTGTGCTGACAGCACTTCAGTTCAGGGTTCATCTTGAAGTCCAAACAGTGAAGTGTGAGCATGTGAGCTTGTTGTCAGAGCAGTAAAGTTAATGATAACCCTCAGCTCTTGGCTGAAGAGAGTGCCCTGGCACTGCCAAAACAGGGGAATGAGGCACTGCTATTGATTGGCCTTGAGCTAAAAGGAACAGAAAATTGAGGACTGTACTGTTGTATAAATAAATTTGTCTCTTTAGTTCTAGGGCTACACTTGAAGAAATGTAAAGACAGATTTGCTATAAAACTCAGGCAAACCTAATGATAGAAATGTCATCACATTCAGCAGCACGGACTTAGCTGTAAATAATAATTTACAGTGGATTGGTAGAGAGATTTTCTGTTGCCTTGAGGGGAAGGAAGGGAAAAACACACGAGGATTATGAGTTGGAGCCCAGTGGGACAAGGCTACCAGTAAAGAACCACCAGGAATGATACTTCTACTAGTTCTCTTCTTGCATGGGGCAGTAGAGAATGGGCTGAGTGTGAACAGCAGAGGGGCGACAGGAGGCAGAGGTAAAGGAGCTTCAAGTAACAAAGATGCTGAAAGCAGATTTAAATTAAAAACTAAATGTGGCTGCTATTGTGAGATGAAATGAGCTGGATAGAGTTAATCACAGTTGACTAGTTCTGAGTTTATTCCAGTGTAGCTTTTCCAGGAGCAGGCAGGCAGATGCTGGGTTCAGCTCTGACACTACTCACAGCTGGAAATCAGCTCCTCCCAAGATGACCTGTGTAAGAAGCACCTTGTGTAGGAACTTCCAAATAATTTTAAACAAAATGTCAGGTTAGCTGATCCATTTATATTTTCGTTGCTGCCTGGTGGTACTGCCCTAGGAGACAGATAATGTCATTGCCAGTTGGGATGGAAAAAAGGCCTCTGGAATGCTTTAGTAAAACAGAATTTTGTGGAAGTAGTTTATTTTGGATCACAAACCTGAGCTATTCGTTTCTGTCTCTCCCTCTTGTATGGGGAGAAGAGAGGCCCAGATCTCAAAATATTTCCTGAAGAAATTAAATTGAAATTGATACAAATGCAAAATATTTTGCATAGATAAAACTGTGCACTTGAATAAAAATACACTTACAAGCTTTAGTAGCTGGAGTGCAATTTCATAAAGAGTAGGCTTGTAGCTCTTGAATTTACTATTGGTTTGATGATATGATTCAATTTAAATCTTTATAGGAGCGTATCCAGTATCGTTTAAACATTTTCATTTTTGTTTCTGTTTATAAATTGCTCACATGTACACATTAAATATTCATGCTTAATACTTACTGGAAAATATTGCTAGATAAATTATAGATGTCTTTAAATAAAATAATTTTTTTTTTCCATTTTAAAGATTAAATTTTCTCAATATGTGATTTATTTTGGGTGGTTTTTTTGGTTGGTTGGTTGATTTTTTTTTTTTTTTAATACTGCTGATATTTATTCATTTTGGTCTGTAGCATCAGTGTTATCAGGAAATACTGGATGAGACTGTGATATCCCAAAGGGATTTACAATCATCCAGTTTCATTATCTTCAGTGGAATTTTGTTGCTATGGTTTGGGTGAATCTTACCTCCTGATTGCATTGTTTTCTTTAAGAGTGGTTTATGTTATCTGTGAGGCTGTTGTGTATATTTTCAGAAAGGGGGAGGTTAATGGTGAAATGTTATTGACCTTCTCCAACTAATCAGATTTTAGGTCCTGACAATACTTGTATCCATTTTAGATGTTGGTGTTTTAAACCTAAATGTAGCTGAGACCCTTTCAAGGTTATGGATGTTTCCACAGCAAGTGTGAAAATGTCAGTTTTGAAACAGCTTAGGACCAGCCTCTGCAACTGTTAGTCCTAGAAAGCAGTGTTTTACCCTGTGATTTCTTCCATTTTATTTAAATAACGGTGACAAAATTGCCACCATGCTACAATAAAAGAAAATATGTCTGAAATAGAAACAAGAAGTGCAGAACACTTCAGGTATTTGAAGGTTTTAAACATTCAAAATAAGATTTCATCAAACAGAAAAATTGCTGTGTAAAGTAAGTCTTGTTCCTGCTATAAGTGACAACATAAAAAAAGACATAAAATCCAGAATAAAGGCATCTCAAAAACCTAGTGCTATTTGCATTCCCTTTCAGCTCTTCTCAGCAGACCTGCTTAGCTAATCCGGTGGCATCGCTGGTGACACTTATCCATAGGGCATAAAATAGCAGTTTGCCACCCACCTTGAGCAGGTTGTTTTTGAAGTGTTTGAAGGCAAAACAAAAAAGTACCCTGCCATTAGTGGCAAGCTGGAATTTTATATCCACTTGTTTTTGACAGTTATAGTTGAAGCTGTCACTTAGTATTTTTTTCAGAGCTTTAAAATGGATCTTTTTACATGTTAACATGAATATATTAAAGTGGAAAAAAATCACTGCAGCTTTACTGGGTGCTAGTTGACACATGGAGACCTCGGTATTCAATGCACACACAGAACACATGTGATTAAAATTGCAATTATAGCTCTGTGTTAAGCATTTGAAAGCATAAATTAAAGGGTATTGGTAATCTTTTATATCCCAAGCATTTCCCATTTCCACACATTCCAGCTCAGGATCTATGCAGTCTTTTGGAGCAATGAAGGAATTGAGGCAGCAAATATTGTACAGCTGTTCTTGTGATGAAAAGCACAAAATGTTTTAAGTTCCAGACCAGATTCTTTTTTCCCCACTCTTTTTCCAAATGTCCTTTTGTAAGTCCAAGTGGCTAGAAAGCTTCTCATACGAGAAGAAGCTGAGATAACTGTGGTTTAGCCTGGAAAAGAAGGTTCAGAGGGGAATCTCCTAATTTTTTACAGATACCTGGTGGAGGGATGTGTAAAATATGGAGCTAAACTGTTCTCAGTGATGCCCAATGACAAGGTGAGAGTCAACGGGCACAAACCAAAACACAGGAAATTCTGTCTCAGCGTTAAAAAAAGCCACATTTTTACTGCAGTGGTCATTGAACATGAGGCAGGTTGCCCAGAGAGGCTGTGGAGTGTCCATTCTTGAAGATATTCAAAACACAACTGGATGAAGTGTTGAGAAACTTGCTGCAGCTGACCCTGCTTGAGCAGAAGGGTTGTACTAGATGGTTTCTGAAAGTCCCTTCCAAACTCCACTATTCTGTGATTCTGGGAAATTTGGAGAGGGTACCCAAGTTTTGCAGGTAGCTTTGAAAATTGTCAGCATGGTTTTTATACATGGGGCTAGAGACTATGTCCTGAGCCATCAGATTTATTAAGCTTGTCACTAACACAGACTGTATCAGGAAATCCTGTTTCTAAAACCGTATCACGTCCTCCATTTCACAACATATTTTTTTTACAAAGATGGAGACCACATATCCAACGTGTTCACTCCAGTGAACTGCTGTTGTGTTTGTGTTTTCTGGAATTTCCACACATGTGAGAGTCTGTTGTATCACGTTCTCTTGCTGGGCCATAGATGAGCAGTAAAGGGTGGGCCACCTATTTGCCTTGGTACTGGTTTCTGTAAGCTGGATCAAGAGGACTTTTTCTCAGGAACCACAGAGAAGTGAGGAAAACAACAAATGGGAAGGCCAAGGCTTTGCTGAGAACATCACACAGTCACACAGTTCTGATAGACTTAGATTTAGAGGATTTTAGAGGGTGTTGTGCAGAGGCTGCTGTCACCTTAGAAGTCCCTGAAAGGAAAGGGACATATTACTCCAGGAGTAAAGCCTTTTCAAACATTTCTATTTTCTCCAGAAATTTGTTCTAACTTATGTTCAAGAAAGTTTCACTTTCAAAGCTCAAAAGTCTTTCTGGTTCTGTAACTTTAACAGAAAGGTGGAGGGCACCTGACATAGCACACATGAAAGTCCTAAAGTTCTTTTGAACCACAGAGTCTTGCCTAAATTCACATCTTAGCCCACATCAGTGCATCAACTAAGTAACTCTTGATTCTGACTGTTTGCCTTTTTACCTTGTAACCAAATAAGCCAGATATTAGTGTCTTTTTGTTGTGCCCACTTTCTGTGCAGAACATGGAATGTGCATGGTACATACACCTGGGGGATCCAGGTGTGTAACTGCCATAAAGTATGAAGTAGAACACACAGAGCAAGGTTATGTTTTTTTTAAAACCCATCTAAAATGAGGCATGTCAATACCCTAAAGAGCAACTTCAGCAATCAAAAAGTGCTTAAACCTTCACCTTAACTTTAGGTATAGAACATCTTTTAACTCTTACTTTTAGTAGTTGTCTTCAATCAAATCATATAAAGAGCCCTTTGCTGGAACTCTGTTTTAACAAGGTCTAAGGAAAGCTGATTTGCTTGAGTCTCTCCCTGTGAACTGGTGTAATGGCTCTGTTGCGTTTGGATGGGATTGTCAAATGTACTGATCTCACCTTGTTCTGAGGTCAGTGAATCTTCCATATACTTTACAAGCACTGTCTGTTATTCCAGTGGCTTTCAGAAAACAACTGTGCCCTTCATTTTGTTTATTTTTACTTGTTCAGCAACTGTGGCCTGGATCTTTCCAATTTTCTATTTCCAGTGAAGTTCTGATATTGTGTTCATTTTACTTGCCTTGGTAATAACTTTGCAGTACTGTGAATACACTGCGATGTTATTTGGCAACAAAGCTAATTGAAAAGTGGTTTTCATGAAAATACCATGCTTTCTAATTTCCTTTGGTTATCATGTGAAATCTATTAAATACATTGGAGAAAGAACTCCTCACTCTTGTTGGCCATTATAACCTGAGGTCTGAAAGCTGGCCTGAGAAGACTGCACTATTGTCCAATAATTAAAGGCCAAGATTATAGCTCTCAATGACATATAATTTTTTTGCCTTACGTACAATGGACTACTGAATTTTTATGGAAGCATTTATGAGATTTCCTAATAAACTTGCAACACCTGCTCAGTTGCTGCATTTATGATTCTTCATTTTTCACAGTCAACTTTATAATTCATCCTTACAGAGATAATTTCTGAACACATGTGCAATTACAATTGTTTACTGTTCTTTAAATATCCTTTTCATTTTTCTTTTTTTCTCCTCACTCTCAACATTTGTCTCCTTACTATTATATTATGCTTAAATACAAGCATAGTCCAAAAATAGGTCAGTTTAAGAATCATTTCCTGCATAACAGTCTCATGGTTTAGCTGTAAAGTTGAATGACTATACAGTTCGTGTCAGGGCTATATATCAAGAAATCCTTTTTAAACTAGGATATAAAAGTGTAAAGGGATTAAATTTTCTCCCATGAAAGAGACATGCTAAAATGTCCTCGCTATCAATTTACAAAGTAAAAGATTTTAATGGGAAGGAGTCACCAGCTTGTGCAGATTCTATCTTGCATTTTGGAAGACAACGAAAATAAATATGTTATCTATTTTGTATACATTTATGGGAGCAATAAATACCTGATAAATTTCTCATTTCTTTTAATAGACTTTTCCAGGAGCAGATACAACAATACAGTCCTTAGGAAACTGGGTCATGCAGAGGGAGAGAGTGGTTAGAGAACAGCAAGATGGTGTGTGTGGGGAAAGAGAAGGTGGCTATCCTTTGAAAGAAATGTTATGTGATTCGCTTCCCCACTGTCATTTTCATATTATTATTTAGCATATAGGAAAGGGCTAAGTTTGGTTGCAACTCTTTCATACAACATTAATTTTCATCCATAAATTTCCAGCTTTAAAATGTCACATCTGCTCAAGAAGTTATCCCTGAGATCTGTGTAATTAAAGGTAACTGCTTTTTGAGTAATAAAGAAATAACTGAGTGTTTATTTCTTACCAGAACATGATGAGCAATGACATCATTGGATGTGGGAAAAGACATTTGTGTCTGTGAGGGGTTTGGAATGAATCAGTATGGAGAACTGAGGAGAGCTGTGCAGTGCAGACTGGATCAGGGGGGTATCCATGAGAATGGTGTGTCTGGGCCTTGAAAAGCAAAAACAAAGACTAAACAGATGGTAATGAACTTGTGTTGCCTGGTGCTAGTTAAGTTTTTCCATGCTGTCTAGCAGGGGAACTTGCCGGTTATATGTATGGATGTAGGTTTTGTTTTCCTGTTCTATATTATTGACTTTAACTGCTGTATTTCATTTCTTTTGAGCATGCTGTTTTGTGGCTCTTTAAATATTTGAATTCTGAGAGCTCCCACAGGGTGAATTTCTAAATTAATTTTGAAGTATTGTAGAAATTGCAGAAGAAACAGCATTACTAAAGCTGAAGTTGGTGTAATAGTGCCAAAACCTTGGGGTTTCCTCTTTGGGAGCTTATCTGGGAAGGAGTTCTCCAAAAGAGAACCTCCCAAATGTGTGTTAGAACTTGTGGGGATCTGTGGCATCTACAGTCCCAACAAGAATCTTCCTGCACAATAGAGGAGCAGAGGCACCTAGAAATTGATTCCGTGTATTTCTCCAGGGATCTGCAACTAAACTAATGGTGTCTCATTACAAAAATATCCTACTAAAAGGTTATCCTCACAATAGACATCAGATTATATCAGGTATTCTTTTTGTTGCACTTGAGCCTGCCTTTGTATGCCTTAGACAGTATGAAATAAATATTACCTGAATGATAAACTCTTCAGAGCTTCCTTATCCCAGTGTTCTCAATACCAGTAAAGTACAAAAAATTGTCCTAGGAATGACAAATTCTTATGATATCCAACACTATAGTTGACCTGAGTAAGACATTTTGTCTTTCCATGTGGATTGAAATAAAGTGAGGAAAACATTCACCTGAGTGCCATTTGAAATGACTGTCAATATATTTGGCTAATCATTGTGGAAAAGGCCAGGCTGCGTTGTTGTATGGCTTAATTAAGTAAAATATACAGCTAACTCTGGCTACTGTGTGACTCCTGTTAATAGTTCTGCCTCTGCCATATTGAAACTGGTATGGGGAAATTGTGGGTTTTAGATGTGGAGTTCAGGCATGGTTTCAGAATCCATGTGTACGTACTGAGACTGTCAAAAACAACTTTCATAGAATTGTAGAATGGTTTGGGTTGGAAGGGACCTTGAAGATCAATTAGTTCCCACTCCCCTGCCACAGACAGGGGCACATTTCACTAGATCAAGCTGCTCAAAGCCTCATCTAGCCTGGCCTTGGACATTTCCAGGGATGGGGCATCCCATCAGCTTCTCTGAGCAACTTATAGCCATCTCACCACCCTCCCAGTGAAGAATTTCTTCCTTATATCTAATCTAAACCTTCTCTCTGTCAGTTTGAAGACATTACCCCTTGTCCCATTACTAGATGCCTTTGTCAAAAGTCCTTCTCCAGCTCTCTTGGAGCCCCTTTTAGATACTGGAAACTTAAACATTTTTTAAATGCCATTTTAAAAGTCAGTGTAAACAAAGCTCTTTTTTCCTTCCGTCATTAACATTGATGTTAATGAAGGAACTGTTAGAAAAAGGCCACTGCAGTATGATCATCAAAGCTCTGCATGACATGTTTATTAACAAAGTGATATTTTATTAATGTTTCTCAAGTTCAGCCTGTTGTGATTTTCTACACTTTTTAATTTTCTTTTGTGTACTGTAATTTTGATTACTTTTCAGACTAGCTCTTGTACCCCAAGAATCAAGAATGTACTGAGTTTGGTTTAAGAGGACAATTTCTTATAACAGGTTGCAGCGTTCATTTCTACGCTATTTCAGTGGTTCAAGGACATCAGAACTTCCTGCCAATGGTTTCTCTCTTGGATGACCTGAGATGTCAGCTTGATTTTTTTCATGTAGGCAGAACCAGACTAGAAGAGCCAAGCACTAGGGCTGCTGTTAAACTGGAAGTGGGCATGCAAGAAGAGGGACAGGTATTTGTACAGTTGCAAAGGACAACTGCTTTGACCTAAAGGATTGCAGAAATTCCTAAGGATATTACACTTCCATATTAAAAGTAGCCTCTCATTTCAAAATGGTCTGGGTGCCTGCTTGTCCTTCCCACCAATGTTTTGCATTTAAATCACCAAGTTTATTTATTGTCCCCACTGGGGCAATATTCTGTTTTCAACAAATAACTTTAATATTTAAAGAAAAAAAGCCATCAAAAAACTGACACAGGCAAAGGTGTCTAGGTTGTATGTCACAAGAAGTGTCTACATATAGTCTTCCCTCAGAAAGAAAATACAGGAAGATGCATCTTCTTACCTTCACCATCAGCTTGAGTGAACTCAGCCCACAGGCAACTTAATCCAAACTCACCCAACCCATGGCATATGACAAGTACCACCAAAAGCTCATTGAAGTCCAGAGACAGATCATTTATCTCTGTAAATAGATCTATACAGAAATGCAAATTTTCTGCAAAAATAATGGGGAAAGCATCTTATTCCCAATTTTGACAAAATATTTATTCATGTAATAAATTACACGTAAAATGTTGTGTTTGGGAGGAAGTGGAAAATGTTGAGTAGATTTAATTTTGCTGTAACTATTTCATACATTAATTGCTATCCATAAATTTCCAACCTTAAAATATCAGAATTACTCAAGAAAGCATTAGCAGGACCAATGTAATTTAAGGTGATTACCTTTTTGAACTGTGCAAAGATAATTAACCCCAGGAAGAAGCAATGTTTTTGTTGCTTATGTGTACAAATCCTGGTTATATCTGTGTTATAACTTTCTATAATTTGTTCATGTACTGCCGTGGTTATAGAAATATATTGATTTGTAGGATTTGTTTTACTGTGTTGGATGAAAGTGTAATGAAAGAGCAATTTTAGACATTATTCAAACCCTCCTAAAATCAATGTGGATCTTTCTATTGACTTTAGTGAGCTTTGAATCATCTTAAAAAATGTGGTAATACAAAAAGTTTTTTTCAGACTGTATTCATAGAATGACTTTCATATGCTCTTTAGTAATCCATTACTTTAAAAATTGCCAAGGTTACTTTTCTGCTGGAAGTGACCGGTGGCAGAGCTCCTTTGTTTATTTCTAAGGTTAAATTATCTTCCCACCCCAAAGTGTTTGAAAATTGGGCCAGTGTGAAAACACTGCTTGGAAGTATCTCATTTTGAATCCAAAAATCAAAGGGCAGAATTTATAGATCTAACTGTAAAGGGAGATAAGAGTTGGTTTTTTGATTCTGAAATAACAGGATGAAAAGCAAAATAATTTCTCCTCATTTGTAAAAGAAAATGTAAACTGTTTTGTTTCAGTACATCAGTGGTCTATCTGGTTTATCTTCTGATGCCTCAGGAAAAGTGTAAGCCTCTATAATGGACAAGCATTGAATAACATGATTTCCTAACCTTAGGCATATAGTGGCAGATTCCCTTTCTAAGTATGAAGGCTGATGTAGTAGTCTTATAAATTATTCTTCTAGATAGTCTAATCACAGACATCTTTTAATCCTGCTTGCTTTGCTGCCTCTGTAATAACTTGTGACATTGAGGAATACAAGCCATTTACATACAACCTGAATGCACAACTCAGAAGGAATGGAGGAGGTTAATAGAAGGAAAACTCTTTGCTGCAATAAGAATGTTCTTGTCTGAAGGCTGAGTAATCATGGCCTAATTAAGTGAAAAAGAGTGACTGCTCCTTTTTTTTTTTTTTTTTAACTGTGTATTAATAGGTGCTTGTCTGAACCCTGATTTAAAAAGACTGAATGAGATCGTGGGAGCCTCTGTGTGCCTTTGATCAGGCTGCAGTTGGCCTCTGGAAACGAGAGTGCTGGAACAGTGAATAAAAATCAGAACACCTCTGTAATCCTGCCCCATCTCAAGGACAGATTCTCTTTCTTCTAAGGTTCCTTTACTCTTACTTTCCATCTTTAATGACAATTAATTTTGACAGAACTCATGTTTTGTTGAAAATGTGTTTCTGGCATGAAATTAACAGTAGAGTTTGACCTAACAAATACCTCCCAGTCTGAATCGCTAAACACATGAGAATGTTTCCATCATCAGTGGCAGAGCCAGACCCAGCCTCCTGCACTAAGTTAATGGATACTGCGTAGATTGAGGCCTAAATATGTGAGAACTTTATGCCTAATGATTCATTAAGTTGATTTATTGTATCTGTTAGTCATAAGTAATTATTTAATGCCCATATTTTGGAGACTTCATTTCCTCAAAGAGGAGCACTAAGGGTTTAATTATTTCTCTGAAGTGTCTTTCAACAATATGAAACAGTGATTTGGAAAAACTAACATTAATGTATCTAAGTTTTTTTTTATTTCATCTGATTACTGAAATTTATCATCAATCTAATGTTTCCCTTGTCACCTCTAAAGAATCATAGAGTGTGGATACAAAAAAAGAACGAGTCAATTGGGCAGTCAAAATAGTGGCATAGTGGGGTTTGTTGAATAAAAATTTGGTATTTAAAAAATAGAGCATACAAAGTTTTACCCCATCTGCAGTCTTTTTGTAAGCAAGCAACCTCATGTGATTTCCCATTTCTCAGAGCAGTATCTATACTCCTTCCACCACTAAGTTCTCCCAAACTGAGTTTTGGTTCAGCTCATTGTAATAGTGATCACCATATGTTCATATCAGTCAAGCTCTATAAAATCATGATTGAATCTTTGTTATGCATGATCATTCATTTTAATTCCTGCAGGAGGGTGACATTTGCTCTTGATCCTTGTACTTTTACCTCTAATGAGAATCATCACCAATTCCTTACACATCATTCTTATTTACAGGTAATTTACATGTGTAAAAATTATTTTAGCACTCTTGGAGTTTCTGAATGAAGAGGGCCAAAATTCTTATTTGGTGTGTGTGGCTTGCTCCACTTTGCATTGTGTTTGAGTAAGGGGAAGTCAAAATTAACACCACAATAAGTTTTCAGTAAAGAAAGTTGCACATTCCTGTCCTGCTGCTATATAAGGCATAATGTGCCTCCTATATCTGGAATAGCTGGATTATGGAGAAGATCTGTATGATACTAGGATGGGATAAAAATGCAAATTCAAAACCTTATAAATGCAATCCTTCCAAATTTACAAAAATTAATTCTTATGACTTTGGAAGAACAGGAGGGAGGTGTGTAGAATTTGCTCTATTGGGTTTTCAAGAATGGTTGAAATTTTTCTGCTGGAAATAGCTTTTGGCAGGGACTATTATGGTAAAAGTCTTTGGAAGAGAAGCTGAAATCAAGGAGCTGGAAAGAAAACCAGGATGCTCTCAGCTTTCACTACTGAAGTTACATTGACTTGTTCTTTGTGTGTCTCACTGGAGGTAGCAGCACAAGATAGGATAACGTAGGATATTTAGTCTGACTCTAGATCTTGAGGCATGTGCACCAAGAGTTTTTTCCAACAGAATAGTGTGTTTCAGCTCCCATTCTTTCTTCCCCTGGTGTTGGTGTGGCTGTGCCTGGCCAGTGATTACACAGGGAGCTGTGAAAACAATTGAAAGAGACTGGGCCAGGTGTGTGTGTGTGTTGGGTGGGACTGGGATTGTTGCCTTTTAATTTCCCCAGGCCTTCCAGGCTCTTCACTGCTCTCAGAGTGAATGTAATTGCCCACACCTTCCAAGAGACAGCTCGTCATCACTTTCATTTAATGGAAAGAAACAGTTCTCTTCTCCAGTGAAAATATTGATTAAGTATTTCTTTATGCCTTTCTTTGACATCATCTACAGAAGTAAAGCCAGTCTTCCTTCCTAGGTATGATCTATTTCTCATTTCACCCCAATTCTCACAAGTCAGTAAGGAATGTACTATTGCTCTGTTTCCCATCCTCAAAACCTGCAGATTCAGGTAAAATTTGCTGACATTCCATGAGAGGAAGGCCCTTGATTGTGTTTCCAATGAGGAAAGTTTTTAAGGTGGTCAGGTTATAACCTTTTCCTGTGTAAAATGTGATTCCAAAATACCTCAATTCAGATCTAATACTTTTTACTGTGACCTGTATTAAGACTGATGCTGTTTTGTGTTAAACTGGCTATAAAATTAAAGTCCGTTTTGTAGAATGAAAAGTCTTTTTCCTTCATAGAATACATCAGATTCCATCATTTTATTGAATGAACTGAAGCAGTGTTTCACTGTGAGATTTTTATATGACCATCAACAGCATGTGACACTGAACTCTTTAGTTCAGTCTCTTCTCTTAAAACTTTAGGTTTTTTTCAGATTTACCTAAGCATTTAGTGAATCCCTAATCAGTAAGTCATGTATTATTTTAAAAGCAGAGCTTCTGAATGCATCTGTCCTGGTGGTTTGCCCTTCATGCTAGAAATCCTCAAATTTAAATAACCCAAGTGAAAAGAATACATACCAGCAAGCATCCAGCATTTATGTAAATAAATGCCTGAGTTCATAAAGCAGGCTTTGGGTGTTTAAGTGGTTTATTTTTCACTAATCTACTTATGAATAAGACAGTTTTCTCCTTCTGTTTGCCAGTTACAGCTGTGCTCCCTCTCCCCATTGTGCTGCTGCTGTTACGTGACAGTAGTGACTGCTGGTATGATTAAACCTTGAGTATTAATTCAGTTCTTAATCTTCTTTCCATGGTTGGTTACATATGGCTAGCAGCTCACTGGAAGATTTTTTTGTGCAATGCTTCAACATCATAGTGTCCTGAATATGAGGTTCATATGTTCTCAGGGAAATGCTGGACCTGTTTAAGTCCGTGAGATTCCTGTTAATTTGAAGGAGACCAGAAAGTCCCATTGATTTTTCTTCCAGGCTCTCTTAAGATCTTGCATGTTGTTTGGCAAGTGACATTGCCTCCTGTTCCTACATCTGTAAAAAGGAGGAAAATTATATTTACCTTCTTCTTTAATTGCTATGGGAAATTTATATACAAAAAATTGGATAAGTCAGCTCTATTGCATTTGTTCCCTTAAAAAATTTATATATTTTTCCAATTGAAGGATCAAGTATGTGTGCCTGAATTCCTTATGTGATCTGTCTGTAAAGATGATATCCACTCCTTTATTGCAAGTGGTGTATCTGTGATCTCTCATGTGAACATTTTTTTCCAGTGTTCTATGACATTTTTAATTATCTGTAGGTGAAGTGTCATGAATTCCTGTTGTTTGAACCAATCTGACTATGGTAACACAGCAGCGTTTTACATCGAGGAACAGGACAGCTTTTACTTGCACCCACTCTGGTAATTAACTCTTAAATCTCTTTGTATATGATCAACAGCAGGAATTGCCATGTCAAATGTCTAAGCAAGCAGTAGGAGCAATTATTGGCATGACAGAGTTTACAAGTGTTGCCAGAAAAGTTCAATTCTTACTTCAAAAGCAGCAGCAGTGAGTGATGGGCAGAAGCAATTTCTGAATAACTGCCATGCATTCACTGATTAATGCCACAACAGAAGAACATGGGATTAAACATTCATTCCCCAATTTGTTTCTAACTATGCATATAAATATTGATCCTGATTATTTTAGCTCCTATTTCCGTTTTCTGTGTTGTCATATCAAATTTACATAAACACTACAGTCTGTCTGCTGTGAGCAATGGTTCCTCTGAGTGCCTGGGAATGCAAATATATTTGGGGACCAGAAGGAAATATGAAATAGTGGATGGCTCAGAGCTACCCCCATGGTCAGCTAGTTGAAGGCCCTGCCATACCACGTTATCAGTGTCTGATTCTTCAGATAGTATTCAAGTTGCTGACTGATGCACTAAGGGATAATGATAGTTTGCAGAGAAATTTCTGACCCCATCATAATGATTTTCTGATAGGCACTTTGATAAATTGCCTGGTCTTAACCTGTAGCATGAGTTTTGTCAAACCTGACAGCAGGAATGACTGATCTTGACATTGCTGAATTACTTATATGATCACTTCTTCAATCTGTCCAAGATTCCCAGCTTTGATATTCATGTGTGTTTATATAGGCATATACTTAAAAAAAATATTGGAAGCTTCTTTGTATTATTTGACTTTTTTCTTTGTGATACCTGCAGCAGTTTTTGTGTACAGTCCACCTCTTTGCTAAGACTGTCCTGGAAAATATGCAGTGAACTGCCTGGTATAAACTACTTTTGCCTGTAGTCTCTTATGTTTCTCTCCTTCTGAGAAGATGCTCTGAAGAAAGAGCGAAATAGTCCTTTAAACTGGAGATTTTTTCCCTAGGATGTCTTAGAAAAAAAAGAAGCATCTTTCACAAGAAAGGGGGAAAAAAGAAACTAAACATAGGTTCTGTCATTAGAAAGGAATGTGTCACCTGAGCCCTATCCTGTGAAAACAGAAGGCATCTCATTGTGTCTCATACTTCCTGTTCAACTTCACTGGTGCAGGGCTCAGGCTTACTGTGAACAAATTAGTTTAATTAATTACAAGCATCAGAGTCTGGCCAGACCAAGTGCCAGAGGCTGGTGTTCATCTTAGAGGAAAGGGCCTATAATCCAGTCTTTTCCTACTGATTGGAGCCAGCCATGATTCACTTTTTCTTCCAGAAATTGGAAAGTGTGAGAAAGTGTGAAAAGCGTGGGGCAGCTGCAGCTCTTTTGTCCCGTTGGACTGCTGGGCACTTCATATTTACCGAGTATCTCATATAGGGAGTGGATGCTGACAGAGAAAACTAGAGTTGATCTCTTCTGCTTGGTTGTATTTTTGTGGCTGAGCTGTTTGGTGGTCTTCAGTGGAATTTGTGAGTGATCTGTGCTCACAGCATAGAAAGGTCTCTGCTGGTTTTGATGTCAATCTCTTTCATCTATTGTATATTTTTGCTTTCCATTTAACTCAATCTCAAAACACCTAAGACAATTCTAGCACATAAATTGAAATGGAAAATTGAAAAACCTACACATTTTTACAAACTTTAAATCCAAAGACCTGAGAACTTTGGGATAAACTCTGTTTCCATCACTTATAAGTTCCAGTATTGTGGGGGTTTTCTTTATTTTTCTAACATATCTATCATGCTTCTCTCATAATACAATTATAAAAGCTTGAAATTTTACACAGACAGCAGAGGCAAAATAGGCATTAGGCAAAAAAAATCCTGTGTCGATCCACAGTTCATATTAGCACTTCCTGAGTCAAAGGGAAACCAATTTTTAATCTGCTCTGTTTGTTAGTCTAGTTATAATCATAGTAGAAGTTAAAACTAAAGCTGTTTAAGACAGATACTTGTTACACCTGTAATTTTGAAAGAAGGTAAACTTCATCATGGTGAAAGTACCTCTGCCAAAAGCAGCTCAAGATTATTTGTACTACTCCACTATTGGTAGAAACAAACAAACAAAACAATTCAATGAGTTTTTGGGTCTTCTCATATCACATTGGCTTCAATACTTCATATTTTACTAATAAAACCCCAGCACAGTCCAGTCTTAAAATACTGTATCAGTGTCTGTAACAAGGGTACACTGATGGATTTATATTATTTATAAGCACTGAATCTGAGAAAACATAGACGGGAAGCTCAGCACCTTCTCATGTTTTCTGAAGGATTCCATGAGGATATACAAAACCTTACATCAGTTCTGTTGCT
Organism: Pachyramphus minor; assembly: GCA_013397135.1. NCBI lineage: Eukaryota > Metazoa > Chordata > Aves > Passeriformes > Tyrannidae > Pachyramphus > Pachyramphus minor. Next base: position 247,246 of record VYXB01005473.1, on the reverse strand, counting down.
TGTCTATATATTTTAATTCCCACCACTATTGCTCCTTCCCTGTGGATTCTCATCTGGTATAAATTAGTAGTGCACTATTGTTTTCAAAGGTTATAGCAAGTAGCTTCTGCTTACGATCTGTCCCTTGATGTTTCCTTTGTTTAGCTGTTTTTAGTTGTGTTGGCCAAGTTTTGATGAAATTTGAGTACTGTGTGGTTATTGTATGCCATTTATTATCATAGAATCTGACAATCTGAATGTTTGACACACATGCTTAAGAAAGTGAGCACAAGAAAATTATGGAAGGAAAGGAAAACATGTTCTGTTAATCATTAAAATACATTGGTACTCTTAAGTTTTATAAAATCTTATCTTCTACGGTTAAAACTGGGACGTTTTTCAGAATTTGTTGGAGTTCAGTACTTTTGATATGGAATGATTTGAGCTCTCCTAGCTGTGCAGCAGGATTCTGTCATTTAACTTATGTTTAGTATGTAAAATATTGTACCAACATAAGTGAAAATTTTAAAAAAACCTTGCTCTTCATATTTTATCTTTTATGCAGCACAATTATTTCTCATTTCCCTAAAGAGTTTGTTTGGGTTTGATTTGCTGTTTTCTGTCCTTAGCACAGCCAGGATTCCTGCTCTCTGGGAGGGTAGAGAAAAGAAACCTCTTACCTTTGATAAGACTGAACATTCCCATACACACATATGATGTATAATAAAGGAAACAGAAGAAAGAGACGTCATAAAATAGCTTAGATGAATGCAATGCCAAGTAAATGAGGGAAAAAATATTTTTAAGAAACAAAAAACCCCCACAAACTAGAATGTTTCTCAGTGGTCTTCTGTTTCCCAAGATCTCACTTGTGGCAGAGATGGGACCAAATTTTCTTCATAGCTTGTTTGTGTTCTTACACATCTTCATCAAGTGACAACTAGAGGAACTAGGAACTAGTTGATGGACCCAATATTTTTCCACTAGTATAGAGAAAATGTCTTCTAGTTGCAGGACTGATTGTTTGTCTCATTGCAGCACTGAACCTATCTTTTGGTATTCTGGGCCAGAAACTGGACACTAGAATTCAATACAGGAAATAATTTAGGTAGTGGAGAAGCTAGTTGTAAGCTTCTCAGTAACAAATAAAAATTACAGCATATTTCAGAGAAGTGGTTTCCAGACTCTGTTTTGTGATCACTGTGGTCCATAGGCTACTCCTAAAGCATTTGGTAATGGTAACAAAGTCAAGCAAATCTATTGTTATTTAAAATGGTTTTTGTACACAGCTCAAAGAAGTTGTAGGACTTTTATGTAGCTGTAGGGTCCTGTGTTAGCTTTGTTTGCTCTCACTGGCCTCAGAATGGCAGGATATGTGGAGGTCTTATAAAATGTCAGTTCTTGGCTTCTTGTTGTGAATGACACTGTGTACCAGAAAAATAACTGTAGTTAGCTGCAGGTTTATTACTAGAAGTCTTTTGTCTCACTTTCTTTTCTCAGAATGTGAGAATTTTAAGGATTTGATGCCTAAAATTTCAGAAAGCATGGAGTGGATTACATGTCCAGGACAAGCATTGTCAGCAAAGTTGAACACATGAAAATCAAGGAGTTAAAATCAGAGAACTCAGTGTTGCAGTTCTACTATCATTTTCCCCACAAAGATTTGGCAGCAAATGTTTTACCTGAATTCATATTTTATGACACAGAAACATTCCACAGGGCTGCAGTTTTGAAGGAAAAGGAGTCTGTCACTAGTATGAAGTTAGCCCTGGGGTACCAAACATTTTCCAGTTAAATAGCTGAGAAAATCATCTCTTAGCAACTTCTTTTCTCTGTTTACTGTCAATCTCATGTCAAAGATAAAGTGCAGGCAGTTTAAAGAATTTGGTACTGGAGTTCATTCTACGTCCTTTCTCAACAAAAGGTCTTGTAAAACACGTGAATGTGTACACTGTTGTGTATAAAAACAGTGCTGAATTGCTTAATATATGAATCATAATAAGCTGGTGGTTTTAAAGAAGTTTTACTTCAGGGATAAAATTGGGAATCCAGTTGAGGATGGAATATGTCTCAGGAATGCCCCTTTTAGTCTCCCTCCTATAGCACCTGGATGAAAGAGTCTACCTGTGCAGCGTAAGTGTATTTTCTTTTAATAAGGCAGGTCTGGTTTAATTCCAGAGGAATGCATGATGGACTGCAATAAATACATTTCAGCTACTCCAGTTTTACAATAGCATGAAAAGAGTCTGTTCTATGCCATCTACTCATGAGCATGGAATAACTATCTCAGTGCACAGAACATTAGTCAGATGTGAATCTGAGAACATTAGAATTGTGATGTATGAATATGTTTCACTGATGCTGTGAAATCTTTGCTGGATGGGCTGAGAAAGAAACCTGTGATAGGAGAGTGTAAAAAACAAAAACTCTTTTCCTGGAGTTGATGATTCTTCTGCCTGCCTTAGTACTGTTCCTGAGGCAAATTGCCCTCATCACCCTTTGTGTGCTCACCACTTACTCTCAGAAAGCTGTTGTGACAACACCCATCTGTAGAGAAGACACGTTATCTTCTCTGGAACCTTATAAGACAGAACTGGAAGAAAGATCATCAAACCATCACAAAATGGTTTGAGCTGGAATGGACCTTAAATTTCATCTGTTTCCAAACTCCTGTCATGGTCAGGGACACCTTCCAGTGGACCAGGTTGTTCAGGGCCATACCCAACTTGGCCATGAACACTTTCAGGGATGATGCAGCCACAGCTTCCCTGGACAACCTGTGCCAGGGCCTCACCACCCTCACAGTAAAGATTTTTTTCCTAATACCTAATCTAAACCTGCTCTTTGTCAGTTTGAAGCCATTCGCCTTGCCCTGTCACTCCAGGCCCTTGCCAGAAATCCCTCTCCATCTTTCTTCCAGGCTCCCTCCAGGAGCTGGAAAGCTGCAATTAGGTCACCCTGGAGCCTTCTCTTTTCCAGGCTAAATAATCCCAGTTCTCTCAGCCTTTCCTCGTAGGAGAGGTGTTCCATCCCTCTAATCATCTTAATGGTCCCTTCAGGACTTGCTTCAATGGATTAGTGTCCTTCCTGTGCTGAGGACCCCAGAGCTGGATGTACCTTCATTAGTTTCACAAGCAAACCTTCTCTCTACACTTGCTACTTTAACTATGACCTATCAGAAAAATTTGTAATAATGATTTCTTTTGTTACCTTCTCCTCCTTCCTCTTCCCAGGTTGAAATTAAATGATTTTTTTTTTTCCAGTGTTTGAAATTCCACAATTTTTTTCAGTTGTATAAGGTGTCAAGTGATTCATGACAAGAAGCTATTGCACAGGTGATGAGGGTTTGACAAGGTAGGCTTCCCAATAGGGTATTGTCATGTCTTTCTGTATATGTAGGATATCTTTGAGAAAAAGGAAGAAAGAAAAAAGATCTCCTTGAAACTCTAAGATTTTTTTGAAAGTTCTTGTTTCACAAGGAGTCCCAATTACTTCCAGGATTTTCATGGGGTTTTCTGGGGAGTGTGTTGTATTGCATTTTCATTAGAAAATTAAGCTACTTTCATAAACTTTTGAGCTGACTCTTTAATTTCTGGCTCAAAGTTTTGGTGCAGCAATACATACAAGCCACTGAAGATAAATATATTGGCACAATGTGCTTTGTATATTACGCTTTGTATTATGTTTTAGGGGGAGTTCTCTTGCCTATAAATCAGTATCCTTAAGCTCTGGGAATATTCTTTATAAAGGACATTGCCCTGGAAAGATATAATCCTTCTCCCCAGAGTACTTTACAGGGAAGAGATAAAAGATAGATTTTATTTACAGGCAGTTGCTGCATACTGTTACAGTTTATCAGTTATTCCCAAGAAGAAGAAAAAACAGAATGAGAGAAAATAAAGACTGAGAGAAAATAAAGACTGAGATAAATCATATGCAAGCAGAATAAATCATGAAAACTTGACTTGTCAGACCCATACAATCAGGACAAAATCATGAAGCTGGATTGAAAGTATCAGACATTTCTTAAAAAAAAGAGGGTTATCTTGTTTTCTTTTGGAACAGAGGATGATGGAAAAGAGACTTCTTCAGAATGGGATTCTCGTATACTGTTTTTATTTATCTCCAAGGAACCCCCAAAGGCTAATTCCACAACAGAAGCTAAATTTATTATTCTGAGTCAGTCTTTTCCTGTTCCATTGCCTACAGCAGCAGATGACTGACATTTGCCTTGTTAAACTACAGGTGAGCTGTGTGAATGTGTCCAAANGAAACTGGACACTAGAATTCAATATAGGAAATAATTTAGGTACTGGAGAAGCTAGTTGTAAGCTTCTCAGTAACAAATAAAAATTACAGCATATTTCAGAGAAGTGGTTTCCAGACTCTGTTTTGTGATCACTGTGGTCCATAGGCTACTCCTAAAGCATTTGGTAATGGTAACAAAGTCAAGCAAATCTATTGTTATTTAAAATGGTTTTTGTACACAGCTCAAAGAAGTTGTAGGACTTTTATGTAGCTGTAGGGTCCTGTGTTAGCTTTGTTTGCTCTCACTGGCCTCAGAATGGCAGGATATGTGGAGGGCTTATAAAATATCAGTTCTTGGCTTCTTGTTGTGAATGACACTGTGTACCAGAAAAATAACTGTGGTTAGCTGCAGGTTTATTACTAGAAGTCTTTTGTCTCACTTTCTTTTCTCAGAATGTGAGAATTTTAAGGATTTGATGCCTAAAATTTCAGAAAGCATGGAGTGGATTACATGTCCAGGACAAGCATTGTCAGCAAAGTTGAACACATGAAAATCAAGGAGTTAAAATCAGAGTACTCAGTGTTGCAGTTCTACTATCATTTTCCCCACAAAGGTTTGGCAGCAAATGTTTTACCTGAATTCATATTTTATGACACAGAAACATTCCACAGAGCTGCAGTTTTGAAGGAAAAGGAGTCTGTCACTAGTATGAAGTTAGCCCTGGGGTACCAAACATTTTCCAGTTAAATAGCTGAGAAAATCATCTCTTAGCAACTTCTTTTCTCTGTTTACTGTCAATCTCATGTCAAAGATAAAGTGCAGGCAGTTTAAAGAATTTGGTACTGGAGTTCATTCTACGTCCTTTCTCAACAAAAGGTCTTGTAAAACACGTGAATGTGTACACTGTTGTGTATAAAAACAGTGCTGAATTGCTTAATATATGAATCATAATAAGCTGGTGGTTTTAAAGAAGTTTTACTTCAGGGATAAAATTGGGAATCCAGTTAAGGATGGAATATGTCTCAGGAATGTCCCTTTTAGTCTCCCTCCTATAGCACCTGGATGAAACAGTCTACCTGTGCAGCATAAGTGTATTTTCTTTTAATAAGGCAGGTCTGGTTTAATTCCAGAGGAATGCATGATGGACTGCAATAAATACATTTCAGCTACTCCAGTTTTACAATAGCATGAAAAGAGTCTGTTCTATGCCATCTACTCATGAGCATGGAATAACTATCTCAGTGCACAGAACATTAGTCAGATGTGAATCTGAGAACATTAGAATTGTGATGTATGACCTTTCAGGACTGTTGGGAATGGCATTTTATAACTGTAAATAGGCTGATGGGATACCTACTTTAGAAAAGCANATGAGAGAAAATAAAGACTGAGATAAATCATATGCAAGCAGAATAAATCATGGAAACTTGACTTGTCAGACCCATACAATCAGGACAAAATCATGAAGCTGGATTGAAAGTATCAGACATTTCTTAAAAAAAAGAGGGTTATCTTGTTTTCTTTTGGAACAGAGGATGATGGAAAAGAGACTTCTTCAGAATGGGATTCTCGTATACTGTTTTTATTTATCTCCAAGGAACCCCCAAAGGCTAATTCCACAACAGAAGCTAAATTTATTATTCTGAGTCAGTCTTTTCCTGTTCCATTGCCTACAGCAGCAGATGACTGACATTTGCCTTGTTAAACTACAGATGAGCTGTGTGAATGTGTCCAAAATTAATCTGATTCTCAGGCCATCTCTTGACTCCAGGTCAAAATTCACAGAAAAGCTTCAATTATAATGATGATGTTAATATTAAAGCTGTAATATATAACTAAAGAATAAGTTCATCCTTAGGTCTTTAAAGAAGAAAATTAAAGGTGGTATCCAGCTTAAAAAGTCCCTCAAATGTTTTCTGACAAATCTGGAAGCACATCTTAATTTTATGCTTTGTGATTATCCATTATGGGAAACTTAAAGACAGTGTGGGCAGGATGAACCTTGGTCTGAAAAAGTGGGGATGATTTTTGATTCTTATAGTGTAGCAATACCTTTAATAGACTGAAGGAACTCATTGGAATATGCAGTCAAAAAAAATATTGTACAGTAGAAAGCAAAACTGATAATCACAGTTACCCAGTCAGACCAAAATCTGTACCTCAGCCTATGGATAGGCATGTAATGCTGAGTAAAGGCACTTCCTGAAATGCTAATAAGCTTCTTTAACATAATAGAAAGTAAAGAAAGGTGAAGTATTACCATCTTCAAAAGTTTTGATGACTTCTGGAATTTTAGATAGTTGGTGCCATTAAAATTGTTATTGTCATGAACTAGATCTTCTGCTTATTTCAGTCATCCTTAAAGTGACGGATAGACATAGGTTAGCAAAGCAGCATAGAGATTATTCCCCTCTGAAAGAGCTTTTTCTGTTCAGTATTATGGTTCTTTAATTCCTATGCCCATTCTTTAAATCCATACTGCTATGCACAAATACATACTTGAGATAATATGCATTCATGGTCTGATGTGTAAAACTGTTAAAATTTTTGCTTGCATGTATATTAAAAATAATGATCAATTGCAAGCAAAGCAGCTCCATGTTACAAATCACTATATGAAAGAGGAATCACCTTTAAAGGACACATATATATGATATTTTTTAACTCTTACAGTGAATGCTGTGGGTTTAGATGCAGAATTATGCACACAGATGGTAAAACTACCTACAAATCTACCATGCCTATGTCTCATCTTGTTGCAAGTATGCATTAAGGATGATCCTACACAAGCCAGTGGTGTAACTCTGCAGTCATACTGACACAGCATCAAACCAATCCTATCAGTTGAAGCTGAAGCAACCTAGTTATCATGGCTGCTATAAATGTGATCAGTAAGCCCCATGCTCTTTCAAAACCATTGGAATAGGTAGTAGTGATGGATTGAGTTGTTCCCTTACAGCAATTTTACTATGCTTTAATTCTGAAATGAGATTAACCATCATTTTCCTCATCATGAAGAAAATCAAACCCAGAGATACCAATCACAATGATCCTTGTGATGTAAGTTCAAGGGATCAACTTCAGCTCTATATTGGTTTTATAAAACAATTTCAATCCTTGTGCAGAGAATACAGGAAACATTAGAACCAGCACTGCCAAGTTAAATACCTCTCTGTTAGCTGGAAGAGAGGAAGGGTTTGTAACCAAATGTTTTCATGGTTGCCTAATTTTGGGACAGTACAGAGCCTTGAGTAAGTATTTTATGAACAGCTCAAGAGTTCTCAAGTTTAGGCATTTACTAAAAAATTTTCATTACCAGACCTGAAGCTCAGCTATCCTCCTATGCTTTGTGTACTAAATCCATATGAGCAAAACAGTGTATATGCCTTGGTTCTCTTTTTCTTGTGTGCTTATGCTCTTTTCACATCTCTGAATGTCTGTAGAAGATCACAGGCAAATTATGGGTCATATTTTAATCCTACTTGAAAACTGGAAAGTTCTTAATCTTTTAACAAATTGTTATGAGTGTGTTCAGTATAGAAATTTTCCCAACAGAAGTAAGGACAACAGTCCTTACAGGGGACCAACAGTCACTCTGGGCAGTAGAAAAAATTGTTGCTGTAGGGCGAAAAGCAGAGAAAGGGTGCACCAGTCAAAGTGTGTACAGTCAGCACAACTACAGCTACACTTGTTCAAGCAGTGCAAGCAGCAGTGCAGTGCTTCAGTTAAATGCAGATGAAGATTCTGACTTCTTAAGGATTACTAATGTCCAGTTTTGATATCAGTGTAATGAGGCTCTACCGTCCTCCTGAAGGATTCATCATATCAAGACTCTTTTAGTAGCATTTTCTGCTTGTAGTACACTACATCTTCTCCTTTGGCTTTTAGCTCATATGTTAGAATAATGACGGATTAGACAGAAAAAGGTTCATGTTGCCTCTTCTCGGGACCCTACTACTGGCAGGCTTTGTCTTTAGATGGGACAGTTTCCACACCTAGATCATGTTTCTGTGATTTGCTGCCCCAGCTATCTGATAGAATGGAAGATTGCAGCTCTCAAGGTCATTCCAGAGTCCCCTGTTTCACTTCAGATTTTTATTTTATTTAGTGGGCTTGGATGTTTGTGAAAGCAATTTTTATGTGCTGAGGATTTTTCTGAGTTTCATTACCTGACTAGTTCTCAGTTTCATTTCTTCGAACACTTGTGATATTATACTTTAAATCCTTACTTTAACCCTGATGTCAGTGGGGACACTCTGGCCTCTCCATCTTATGTAATTTTATTTTACGGGGACATGAATCTCTGTGCTAAAACCAAGTAGGGGGACATGTCTGCACTGCAGTGGGGACAGGCACAACACCACATGGGGTGCACCACATTCTCCAGGTGCTGCACAGGGCCACTGGTGGGGATTTTTGGACCTGTTATAGGGAATAACAATCAGGTGCTGGAAAGCCTGTACTTGGACACGGTGCTTTTACCACAGCTCAGTCAGGTTCAGTAATCCTTCAAGGATCTTATTGAGTCATCCGTCCCTTTACACACTCATGGCTTTAGGATACTGCAAACTGGAACTGTGCATGCAGAAATTTTGGGTTCCATTTTGAAAATAGCACCATTTTCAGTGAAATACAGACTTCACTGCTGTTAGGGGAAACAGCATGGTATGTGCAACCCTCCTGTAATACAGGGGAAACATTGCTGAATCCCACGGAGAGCAAGATGAAAGGATATGACAGATATGGTGTCTTTTGCTTCCAAGTTCTGTTAGGAATGCTCACAAGGGATGTGGTAAGTCAAAGTTCACTTTTTTCTCTTTCAGATAAGTGGAGGGAAAGTATTCAGATCCTCTCTGTTTTCGTAAAAATTAGATTTGAACTTGGATGAACACCAACCTCTTGAGCAAAAGGCAGGACTGCTGTATCTTCTGTCAGTAATGTAAATCTAATTCCTTTTTTTGCTCAGAATCTTTAATCCAATGCAAGTCCCAGGTGAATGTGGATAGTTATTAAGCTGACCAAAATAACATTTTTCAGCAGCCTTGGAGAGGGAAAAATGATCCTGGTCTGTTTCGCATTTTTGTCTGCTTTTTTTTTTTCCCCGGAAAAATCATTTACGAAAGCAATTGTCATTTGTGTACATATTTTTATTTATTATTTCATAAAACAAACTCTGGCAACATGCTGTTCTTTAAAGTTGTGGGTTTGAGTCAATTATAAAGGTTGAAACAGGTGGGGAATGCAAAGAGCACAAAATCAGGTGTGATTGGCTGGACTGGAAGAAACTGTTCTACACACATAAACCACTTCTGGTGGTTTTTAACAGGTGAATATCTTTTTCAAAATGAAATAATCAATGGTTAGAGAAAATAGTTCAAATTATTAGAACTGATCCAACAGTTCAGTCCTTACTCCACTTTACAATGGCATGCTCAGCTGTGTTTGCACAACAAGCACAGTTTGGAGGCAGTAAGGAAACTCCCATTTCTACCTCATCCTTACAAGTACTAGGAGGAAGTCTGCAAAGATGGACCAATTTTAAAATCTTTTTTTCTTTCAGTTTTCTGTCATTCTTTATCCTCATAGCTCCTGTCTAAAGACAGATTTAAGTTATCTTGAATTTACTGTGTGATAGGCAAAGCTACAGTGTTCCTTAGCTTTTTTTCTCTCTGGATAAGAAGTCTCTTTGGGGAACAACTCATCTTCTTTTTTGGATAGTAACAATATATAGAAATTCCTCTCATATTTGTGACAGGGTGAATGAGCAGAGTTTTATGAATGGACTTGTATCATGCTGTGCAATGAGAGTGATGGATTGTCATTCTCTCTCCTGGTTCAGAAACAGTCTAAAACCCTCCAGGTTGATTTGGAACTGATCTCAATACTTGGCAAAAGGCAAAGGACTTTTAGTTTTGGGTACATATTTTGGGCCATCTGTAAAAATAGCAATTCCCTCTCTCCTTTAAAGTTGTCAAAATAGAGTCCCTGAGATGTATGTGGTGAAATGAACTGCACCAGCACCATTAAGGATGGTGATCTTCTGGATTTGCAGGAGCTGGAGCTAGTAGCAACATTGGAAATGTCTCCTAAATAAAAAGACCATATGCTGAGACTGCCCAGAGCAGGAAATTAGGGGGTTTGATTTTCAGAATGAAATTTAGTTTTATATGATCTATTGTGTATAAAAAGAAACCAAACATCTTCTTCCTGGCAGATCCCTAATTAATGTAATTGGAAAAGGAAGAGGCTATTGTGAAGGATAACATAAACACCTGAGAGTGCACTTAAACACAAGTAGCACTGAAAAGATGCCAACTCATTCTCAAGTGTACACTTGTTCTCTGACTAGAAGTTAGCCTTGAAATTTGCATAGCAAAAGGTTCAGCATCAATGCCAGCACAGAGTGGAATACATTTAATTAAAGACAACAGCAAAGGTAAATGATATCCTTTTTTTTTCCTTTTTTTCTCCCTCCCTCCCCGCCCCCCCCCCGGCCCCTGCTATTTTTTGCCTTGATTAGGAGCTACTTGTTTCAGGATCAGTGAAGAGACGAGAGTTTGCTGTGCAGCTCACAAGGGCATAAAGGGAGGGAGGGATCAGAGCTTTTGGATGTTCCAAATAACAGCTGGATTTCCCCAAGCTGCCATCTGCATTGTAACTCATATCTTGGAGATCCGTGAGTCCTCACGACAGCACTTCAGGAATGAAAAACTCTTTGCCAGAATGGCTCATGTTCACTCTAAAAATAGGACCATGAAAGAAGTCTCAGGGAAATTCTCCTGTAATTAAAAAGGATTCCAGTTTGAATTAAATGATGCTAGTGAAATCTTGCTTGAATGTTACTCCTGGATTTACCACTGGGGAGAGAGGGGCTTGTTTTGCTGCTGTTCCCTATCTTATTTTCCCTGCCTCAAAATTTATGGTCTCTTTTCCTTTTCTATTGTTCTTAACATATCACATGTGGAAGTGTTCAAAGTCTGATACTTCCAGGAGAATTGGAGGGAGAAGATATATAGCAGAATATAATAAATAATAAACTAATAATAACTAATTATAAATAACTAAAACAAATAATAACTAATAAAAATGCCTTAAAATTCCCGTTGATTATTACTGTTGGTAATTATTAGGCCAGTATTTAAAGAATACTGATATTAAGTAGAGTAAAATTGTCTTTAAGTATTAAGCCTTCAGGATCTAATAAGTTTACATACCATTACCAACGTATAGAGCTTCTCAAATTCAGTCTTACAGAACTTGTCTGAGAAAGTTATCATATTCAATTTTGAAGGATATTTGATTGATTCTTTTCTCTACAATGATCACAGCAGGATATGCTTCTAAGCCCCACATGATTTCCTCAAATACACAGTACAATTGAAGTCTCACAGAAAGTCAGTGTCCGTTACCTCAAATCCTGCAATCAGCACAGTCAGTAACCTGAAGTTAAAATATCTTTAAAGGATGTAGAAGTCAGCATAAATGTTTCTCAGGTCTTTAAAGGTAAAGAAATATGCTTGTGCAGATATCCTGTGAAATGTAGGTTTTCTTTTGTTCTTTAAGAGGGAGAATTTGATGGAGCTCGTAAGAACCTGTGACATAAACTTTGGGAACTTTCACAGAACTGTTGCAGAGCCTGTTGGGGTTAAACAGGGACAGATTGGGGTGCTGCTGTCAGTCAGGAGCCTATTAAATGCCCAAGGAAATTCAGGTTTGTTGATTCTTTTCTTGTTGATATTAAAGTGGAGAAATGAACACTAGAACCATACCAGTAGGACAAAGGCTTAGGTAAGGCTTCTGTCAGTTCCTGCTGTGTAGCTACATGTCACAAAATCATTCCAACAGCTATTATTAATCCAGCAGACTGATCTCTACCAGGCTTAATGCCCCTCAAATGTGGTCTGAGAGTGTCTCTCAAGCGTAGTTGCACAAAAGGTCTACTGTCAAGTATCCTTGACTCTGTTGAAAGTACTTCAGCATGGCTTCATTTTTGTCTTGTGTTTAACAAATAGACAAAGCAAGGCCAGTGCACCAAGTGCCATCCTTCACCAAAGCTCTATTTAGCAGAGCTTGTTGGTGCAGAGTAAATGAACTGCATTTTGTTTTTCTCCTACAGAGAAGTATTGAAGAAAATTCCTCTTCTTTAAGGAATAGGTAAACTTGAGAGTTAGAAGAAATAAATGAACCTTTAAAAATCTACAAGACTGTTGCTGATGCTTTCACTACTTGGGGTTTGAGAGCTGATTCTCAGCTGTAGATGAACTTCTGATTGTGCATTCTCTAAGGCCGTGAGAACTACATTAATATTTGCACTTGTTCCAGTGTCTGTAGCCTTATGGGGGAACTTGCCAAGTTCATCTAGTCTGCACACTCTGCTCTTGTGATCCTGCAGTGCTTTCTGGAAAGACCCTGGAGGGCTAACACATCATTTGGAGATGTAAGCTCATAATGTTTTGTTTTGGAAGTCATGAAGAAAAATAGGTAGAGAGCAAACTCTGCTTGGGAGGGAATATCCTGATGTGATTTATAAATCCACGTGGATTAATCTATCAAGTTCTGATTTATGAAATGTATTATGTTGACCCACTGATTCAAAAGTCTTGAAATTAGTATGAAAAACAGCAATCCATCATAACTTTGAATTATGTGCCAGTGATGCAGAGCAGTATCTCTCAAAATGCTTGATTTGTATTCACCATTTTCGTTAGTAAAATTCATGTTACCTAATAACCTTCTTAGAAAAATATGTTAATACACATGATGGACAGAATACATTGCTAACTTTCTAGGCTTTTTGTTAGGGCAAACAAGGTTTACTCAGCTTTTGAATTCTTTGGTCTGATGCAACTGTCTATCTGCTTAAGAAATTTCCATTTTAAAAAGCGTGGATCATTGATCACTCGTATTTTTAAAACCAATGACTGTTTCTAACAGTGTATCTTGCAAGTGATTATTATTGCTAACAACTGTCAGAACAGAGAACTGAAAGTTCAAGCAGGGGGTTAGTTTTTTGGACATCAGCCATGGTATGGGTCCTCTACTAAAGCTACGGAGGTACCAAAAATGGAGTTTTGGCATTAACTCATTGTGTTGTGGTTGTCTTGCAATTGAAACAGTGTCGTGTTGCTGTCTGGATCAGAGTTGGTCCAGGATTATTTGATACAAGTATGAGGAAACTCCAATATACCAGTCCTTCCAGAAGTTGTGACGCTTTCCTCTGTGTGTAATAATATTTCTTGGGGTTTTTACTGCAGCACATTTTAACAACAGAAGTCAATTTATTTCCTGGTTCCTAGTCTTGAACTATTCCATCCTACTCTGAGTTTTTGCACACTGCCTTTCACCAGGATGACATAATGTCCATCACCTTTACATTTTTACTGTGGGTGTAGATGCTGTAGAAACTAAATCTACATTGCACAAAATCTCACTGAGATATCACTGGGTCCTGGTTAATCGGATCTTGTATTGGAAAATGGAGTCAGGACTGTGAATCAGCAACCTTTCTTCTTATTTCATTACATTGGTATTATTTTATTACATTAACACCTATGCATGTGCAACTGAGATCACAGTTCCAGTGTGCTAGATATGTAGGGTCAGATAGTGTCTGTGCCCAAGGAAAATACTGGCTAAAAGAGTAGAATAGACCACAGATCTGAAGATTATTAGGTTTTATATTGTCTTCCTCTATGCCTCAGTTACTTTGTGATAAGGAAGTCCACATAAAGTGAGATCTGATATATTCTCACTGTTAGAAGAGCTGAAAATCTCTTTCAGTATGTTTTGTGGATGAAATATCCCTGTATGGATGATGCAATTTAGAAAAGAAATAGAGCTAACTGAATAAGAAATTATTTTTATTCCTTATAGTTATGTTACACACAAACACTGTTTCAGTGCAAGTCCAGGTATGTTCAGATAAATCAAGAAGTAACTAAACTTGACACCACTTCTCTCAATTTTCTGTTGACCCTGATCAGGCACATGGGAATTGTTGAAGAATACCACGTACTGTGTGACCAGGTGCATCTCTGTAAGGGCTTTAACACAGAGGAAAGCATAGAAATCAGTTTGCTTCACCAAAGACCTGACTTTAGCAACAAAATAAAGGGTTTATATTCCTTTTGATAGTAAAGTAATGGGAATTATGTCACTGGGTTCCTCATTATCTAGAAATGGAGAGGATAAAGCAGATCAAATCAGCAAGAAAACAGAATTACTTAAGCTGTATATTTTAATAACTTGTGGTCTTGAGGTTCATTGCAAAGATCACTGAAATCAGAGGAACACCATTGAATTTGGAGAAGGCTCTTGAACATTATATTATCACTGCCCATTCTTTTGCCTGTGTATACTTAACAGGGTCATTTAGTTCTGCCTCTTAAGTGGTTGCTTCCCATAGGCATGCTATGTATGATGTACAAACTGAAGGCTGGCAGCTGAACTTGCACAGTACTTTTGAGGTCCAGGCCCTAAATCAGTATTCTCTGAGCACGCAGTGCTGGCTGCTCACAGCAGTGATGTATGGCAGGCTCACCCTGCAGCTGCAGGCAGTTTGCTGACACTGGATTCACAGCACAGCTTTCTGTGAGGGGATTTTTTCTCTCTCTCCTTTGGTAGATGACTCAATTCTTCCTTTAGGACAGCTGAAACCGATTGCAATAGTGTTCAGACCAAACTTTCTTGAAACAGCTCCTGGTTTTTCAGTGGTAGCAGGAATAAGTTAAACCAGAAATGCCATTTTCCTCTTCCATAGCTGTATAATCTTTCCAATGAGTGAAGGAACCGGCATCTTCTTATAGCAATGGTGAATTTGGTTTGTTTCACTATATAGGGATACATAATGGCATGGGACTGGATATATGTTTTATACAGTTGGTACCACTCCATTTGTTACCCTCCTTACACACAGAACTCCACCTGATATGGTGTGGGATGTCTGTCTATACCCATTAAGTGCGACCCCGAGTAGCCTGTCCATTGTGATGACAATTAGAAATAATGCTAAATTAATTGTTCTGGCACAGAGGGTCTTTGACTGTTTGGGATAGTCATGAAACAAGTTGTGTGTACTGCATTCTCAAATACCCTCAGTGTGATACGTACATCTTGGAAGAGATTAGAGGGCTGTAAGGGTAACAGATTAAAGTGGAAAACATACAAGTGGAAAAACAAGTGCTCCATGCAGACTTTTCTCTTTTAACATGAAATTAAACAAAGGGTGAAGTATGCAGTTCTATGGGCAATGACAACAGGAATGTTGTCTTAATGTTCTTTAACACTGTGTTTCAGTCTACAGAATCAAACTGTCAAAGCAGCATCGCATTTACTTCTACACTGATATTTCTGATATCACTCACACAGCTTGGGTATGCATTCTGTTCCATTGCCAGACTTTGGGGTTTTCTTCTTCAGGTGTTTTTTACCTTCACATGTGCCTTCAAAAACTATATTCTTAACTATGGTTTGAATAACTAAAAGGGCTTATTAATACTTAAAGTTGCACAAAAGTGCACTTTGTTATATGTGTCAGTGAGACCCTGGAAGCTTTAATAAGTCAATATTTTTTATCCATGTACACTTTTGTATGTATACAATTGCAGCACATCCAATCATGAGCTAATGCCAATGTAGGGGCACTTGCAAAGGAAATCAGGGTTGCTGAGCTAGTTTTTTCAAATCCCTAAATAACACAGGTTTTGAGGAATTTTGTCTTTGAAAAGAAACAACTCAGAGCTTGTATTTTTGCTCGTAGCTTTTCTTCAGTTGTGTGTCATATTTTGAAAATTGTAGCTGTTCAGCGAATAGTAAAACAAGTGTGTTGATCCTGCCTGCCAGAATATATCTCTCTCTGATCTTGAGTGTTACCAAAGCTGAATTTATCAGCTTTGGAGATAATTTCAGTTTCCTGTTGTGCTTGAGAACTAAGCACAGCCATTAGTGAAAATGGAGGGACAGTACGACATTCATTGACCCAGCTGTCTAATGCACTCACCTGTTTCCAAGGTCTAAAAGGTTGGGGTTTTATTCTCTCCTAGCTCTGCAAAATGAGGACTGTAAAAGGGATTGGGAAAGCTGAAATGGTGTTGTGGGTCTTTTTAATTTCTTTCCTTGTTATCTTTTTTTTTTCAAAGCACACTTTTAAAGCAATCCATAAAGCCCAATGTGCAGTGCTTGAAACTCATCTGTTGTATGGTTACTACATTGATCAGAGCCTTTCACCTCCCAGCTGGGTGTGGAGCTGTTACAGAGAGAGTTTAAACATGATGTTCTTGCAATTAACCAGGCAACTGAATTATGTTTCAGAGGGATGGAAAGAAATGTAATTTTTTAACATCTTTTTGGTCAGAATGTGGGGGAAGGGGAAGTTTTAAGTCTTTGTTCTCTTCTTGCCTGAGCCCACTATTGTTTATGTGTAATTCAACTGCAGTCAGTGAAGTAGATTTGCAGTGGAAAAGGAAGCCAGCCCTTCACCTGTGTCTTTAGAGCAGGAAGAAGCAAAGCAAGACTGATTCACAAAGGATTAAATTATAGGTTGTGGGCAAGAAGTTGTGGTCTTCCTACTACCTTCAAACAGGATGGTTTTCAAACAGATCCTTCACCAGGAGGTGTTGTTTGTGGTTGGTTTCTCATGACTGCAAAGTTCAAGAAGCAGAGAGAGGAGTTGTTTGTTGGGCTTTAAAAAATTGCAACCCTATAATCTCAGGCTGCATTGATGCGGTGCGTCAATGAAAGAATACAACATTCAGAGGAACCAGTGTTAGCTGGATCGTGTCATCATATTGTGAGTACTTTTCAGAGATGAATAATCAACCCTTGGGAACAGAAAATTCCTAGAAGTGAATGGCATTGTCGTGTGGGAATGGGGTGAAGTTCTAAGGTCACATTGAAATTTAAAGTGCATGGGTAATATTGTTCTCTGGGATTTCGGACTGTACATGCTAAAAGAGCTCTTCTGTTAAAAAAATATTTTAAAGAATATTGACATCACTCTTAATTTGCATTCTTTAAGAAAGGTTCCCCCCCCAAAAAAAAAGGGAGAGATATGAAAGAGAAATGAATCTTTTCCTAAAGTGACCAGGCAACAAACAGTCAGATTTCATACAGTGATTCGTGGCTGATCCTGAATGTGTATATAAGGAGAATATTCTAGATTGTATGTATAAATGATCCTTCTTAAAGACCAAGTCTCTTATTTCATGTACCCTCAAAAAAGGTGATGGACATGTGTGTATAAGTTAAACTGCAAGTCTCACCTTTAAGCATTTTGAGCTTTTGCTAATTATGCCTGTCACATGAGTTCCTTCATTGCTGATATTTTTTATTATCTCAATACTGTTCCTTAAAGTGAAAAGGCAAGTGTAACAGCAAGTAAAAAACTGCTGTATATCTCCCAGAATACCCAGAAAAGACCTTTTCCAGTTAGTTTCTGTGAAGGATAATAGGAAAGTAGGTGTGGGGAAAATCACTCAAGAGTTTGTAAGAGACAAATACATTCTGAGGGTGATGTATATGTGATGCTGTATACTCAAAGATGAGCTTTTCATCATGTCTACAGCAGTTTCACTGACTTGCTGAAAGGTGCTGGTGAAGCACAGTAATAGACCTTCATTGCTGGAGAAAAGGCTACTTGTCATAATGTGGTAAATGGTTCAACTTCTCTTTTTACCAGACAGGAGGGACTCCTCTCATTTGTGTAATGGCTTTTTAAAGTGAGTGTAAGGCATGTCTGTATTCCATTTACTGTCATTTTACTCTGCCAGAGTACAGCAAGAGCTTAGTGAAAATGAAAATCAAAGCCTCATAAGCCTTGAGTATCCCTTTTATTAAAGTTATTTCGAGTCATTGTGGTTTCAAATACATTTTGTTGTATACCAGAGATCTTGTGCTAAATAACTGGGATATTTAACATGTCAGTTCTTTTGGAGGAATCATGAACTTACAGATATCAGAATCAGAGAGAGGTGTATATCTGACTATTAAGCTGTCCTGAAAAAGATTATTGAATATCCCCAGGAATTGCTGTAGAAACCAATTCTCCACTTCAAACTTCTCCAGAAATGTAGGTCAGGCACTAGAAGCTAAACTCAGAAGCTTTTCCTGCCAAGTAAAACGAGCAAGCTGCAATGCTGAGAGGCTGAGCGTGAGAGGACTTAGCAGTAGCTCAGGGCAAGTTAACTTGGGTAGTTACCAAGAACTGAAACAGGATAAAAGCTCAGGATAGATGGTTAGGCAGTTTAGACATGTGGGAATTAATTGTTTGAGTTTAGAGAAGAGGAAATAGGGAATTAGAACTTGGAAGAAGATAATGGTTGGAAGTTGATTAAATAGCATAAACAAATCAGGTGCCTTCCTATGCCTGGAGGAAGAGCAGGAGAAGAGCGAGATCCAGTAGATATATTTTCATACTGAATAAGGACTTGCCATGTCAGGGTCCATAACTGGATACCAATTTTCCTGGGGGGATAGAGGAATTAGGAGAGCTGGTTTTGGAACCTAATTCTTATGTACCTTGAAGAATCTGATAAAATGCCTTTGAAGTTCTCTGGCCCTGCTGTAGTGATGACAATGAAAGAAAGGTTTGTGCATTTGAACAGTCCTCATGTGTGACTTGCATTTTTATTAGTTCCCATTTATGTTTTTTACATTGTCCTCTTCCTAGTCTGCCTTATCTGTGGAGCCAGGGTTCTTGAGGGACTCTGTGCTGGAGAGTTAGACTTAGCCTCTTTCTTACCTTGTAGAGGATACTGGCCTTTTAAAGAGATTTTATTTATTTATGGGAGTTTGTTTTGGGTTTTTTTGTTTTTGTTTTTTTTTTTCTTTCTTTTTTTTTTGGAAAACTCTTGTTTTAGTGAGGTCCTGAAGCAATGGAGCTGCAGTGTACCATGTTCCTCAACAGATAATCTCTCTGGAAGATTTGTGGTGCACATGGCAGCTATTCAGTTTGCTGTATCCTCTCTCTACTGTGATGTATTGCTGTTTTCAGGAGTGTAAAGGGGACAGGCCATCTTTCAAATTGCTTACAAATGGAGAAGACAAAGCAAGAGGTGACTCCATGAGCCGATCTCAGAGACAGCAAAAAGCAAACGGGGGTAGTTGCAAACAACAATAATATGAAGTTGCAACCAGCAGGTGCCTGACTCTGCTGCTGTTCTGTGCTGATCAGAGTGATGGAGGCTGCAGGTGGTGAGTGAGAGGAAGAGAAGCAGGGGTTATAACTGCTTCCTGCTTCCCACAGTGGCTCCCAGGAGCTATTGCAATGTAGCTGGCAGGGTATAATCATTGCTAATAACTGGGAAACTCTTTTCCCACACTCTTAACCCACTTCCCATTTCCTACACTTAAGGGCAGGTCCTCTCCACCTCAGGGAGCAGATTCAGTTCTTGGCTTGGGGAGTATCTTACACTGCTATAAATAAAGCCAGGTTATTTTAATGCTCTCTGATCTGAGGATCTCCAGAAAATCTACGAATACTGATTAATATGCCTGACAGCCTTGTGAAATAGAGTAACTAATCTCATTTTACAGGTGAAAAAAATGAAGCCCAAGAACATTGATGGTCTGATTTTTCAGTGGCACCCCATAGGATTGGTACCTGACATTGCTGAGAATCCAACAATAAGTGATGAGTCCAAGGCCACACAGGAAGTTGGTGACAGTGGGGAGAAGAAATCCAATCCTACTCTCAGTCTTTCAAACAAACCACCGGATGACACTTAAAAAGCACTTCTGGGGATGAAAAGTACTATGTAATTATTGCTTCCAATATAAATATTTTCCTCTAAGAGTAGAGCTTTTCTTTTTTATTACCACTGACTTTATTAAGTCCATGTGATTGTCTTTGTTTAAGCTGTTACAGTGTGGATCATGGAAACCATGTAAAACATTCAGGCTCTGCATGCATCATTTATGTAGTTAAAATATATTATCCTCTATATTGAATCATCTTCTTGGAAAAATATTGTCTCTGCAATCCACATAAACTTAAACCAAAACAAGCCTTAAAAATAAATACCCTTGCATAATCATCCCTCAGAAATAAAAACTCTTATTACTGACATTAGTGCAGATGAATCGTGGACCCAGTCATGCCCAGTTTTAATCTCAGTATCTCCTTGTATATCTTTTTTTTTGTTGTTGAAAAAATGTAAACACAGCCTGATGGCTTCCTTCTGTAGGGCAACATCTATAACTGGTGCCATTTCATGGCACATGGAATTTAGTTACTGGATGAGATCAGGGAAGGGAAAACTGATTGCCAGTGCATGCAAGTCAGTACATCAGGGGAAATCCCTGAATAATCCAAACATGGACAAACACAAGGTCAGAGGTAACAGCTAAAAGGCATAAAAGCTAAAAGCAGATGACCAAGAAATCTTTACCTTCATAGAGCCTTCTGTACATTATCTAGAGCTATCAAGAGACTGGCAAGGTGATCCTGCAAATGCCAGGAAAGAGGCTGAAGTGCAATCATAGTCATAATTTTAAGTGTTCATTTAGCATATATGCATACTCTATTTTACTAGAAACCCAAGGATTTATAGAAGCACTGTTTAGATAATGAGTAAATGTCAGTACCGGTAGATTGGGGTGTTGCCCAAAATGCTGCATGGTATTGAATCAACCCCCTTCACGATCTCCTCCACCCCCCAAAAAAATAATAATTCCCTTATAATTATTACTGGAGTAAGTTAATCAACTGGTTTGATTGCTAATAGATCTTGTCTTCGTTTCAGGCAACTGAATCCTGAAAAAAGATATAGCAAAAAAGAAGAAAGCAGATGTCTCAGAGTTGCATGCAGAAGCCAATAATTTGCTTGGTTCTTATAAACAGGGGCAATGTCAACTGGAGCAGATTCTGCAAAGAAAGAGTGAGTGCAAACAAGAATAACAAATGGGTTTGGAGCAATCTTAGCTGAATTACATTCACACCTGCTGGTGCCTTGTTGTCAGGCAAGGAACATACTTAGAACAACATTATTTTCCTTTGATGAAAAGTCTTGTGAAACATCTATAAACTATGTCCCACTGTGTTACCTTCAGCCTGTTTCTTTGGAGCAGAGGTTAAACAAAGTATGTAACTTTAAAATCACAACATTTTGTTTCCATTTTCTGGTGGTGTGACTGGTCAAAAGATGCTTGGAGACTGTCAAACTTGTGTATTCTTTGTTTTCAAACTAATCAGTTTTCTGGTAAACTTCTTTACTGGCTTCAGGTTAATCAGATGCTGATTTCTTCTAATTGACTCCTT
The DNA here is from genome assembly GCA_013397135.1 of Pachyramphus minor. Lineage (NCBI taxonomy): Eukaryota > Metazoa > Chordata > Aves > Passeriformes > Tyrannidae > Pachyramphus > Pachyramphus minor. The sequence continues at coordinate 225,764 of VYXB01005473.1, read as the reverse complement.
ACGTTGCATTTGGTCTGCTTTATAATCTGCAATCAGAAAACAGTATTTGTTTTTAAATATGAGACAAGAGGAAAGATCATAACATAAAAAAAGAGACAGTATAAAAGATGATTCCAATCAGAGCTTTGTGAAAAGTATCCCTTTGACCTCTGAAAAGCATAATCTACTGCAAAATATAATTTTAAGTATTGCTTTCCAGATTGTCTGTCATGTAATATTTAAGAAATGGCAACTGTTCAGGAAAGAAGGAAGCAATCTTTTTTGAAATTCAAATAGAAATTTCAAATAGAAGTCTACTGAAATTCAGTATGTATTCATAATTAATCTGTTTAAAAAAGATAACAGGGTAAATCAAAACATCAACATAATTACACTGTCCATGCAGATAAATTTTTTAAGTTGAAAAGTACAAAATTCAATATATTCCCATGCTGCAACAATTATGTTCTTTGGACATTTTTCACCTTACTCTACAGATGGAGCAAAAAAGTCAAATTTGTTTTTTTGATTTGTTTTGGGTTTTTTTTCTATTTTCACTCATTCTCAGCTTTCAGTCTGGTAGGTTTGTGACATTAATATCTTCTTTCGCTTTTTGTGCAGTCTTATGAATTTTATTGGGTTTTGGGGATGTTATGATTTAGGACTTGGCAGCTGTGTGCCACTTCTTCATGGATGTGACTTGCTTTTCTAAAATATGCATTATTATTATTCTACTAGGCCATAGAATATATACATTTTTGAGAATATTGTAGTTATTTGACTTTAAATATTAATCCTGCGTAGAGCAGAAAGACTCTTTTACTAGATTCTTGTGGAAAATAGAAAGTTATAACAGAGTTAGAGAAAATGCACTCTAAGCTCAAATCAGTTTTTGCCCACTTGAAATGAAGTTTTCGTTTGACTATCACCCAGTTTTGTTGTGTTTTTATAAACTAAGAGTATTGGCTTGCAGCATCCCTTTGATCTTGTCTTTCTTTAAAAATGGCACAATTGCTGTACTTTTAGTAGCAGAAATATAAGGGCTTCTGTTTCTGTTGTTGATAAAGCTGCTTCATCTCCGTCCATTTCACCATCAAGTACTTAAAATTTCTGAGACTGCTAATGTGTGTATTAAGTAGTTTTTAGGGGCTTTTTCCACTTTTCTCAAGATCCGCATACTCAAATTTGGGGTAGGTAGTGAGAAAACTTGAATAAAAGACATCCAAGGAGTCTCTGGGGAATTCAGTTGAGGGCTGTCTTCACAACACGTAATCCAGCTCAGATCCTGCTGTCTCCACTTTGGCTCCTGGAGGGCCACTGGACTTTCTTCCTCTTGTTCCTGCAGTATTCTGGCTCACAAGAATGCTCACAAACGCAGGTGTCACTGCCAGATCAGACATTATACCTGGAGTCCATGGAGGACTGTTTCTATGTTTATAAATACTCTGACTCCCAGGAAGACCTTGTAAATTGGCTCTACACAGACCTACAGCATCAGTGCTGGCACCTTTTGGTTTCAGCTGACCTACACTGGAAGTAGGCTCTGTTCATGTGACACTCTGCTTTACCTTGAAAACCTTATTGAGACTGGAGCTATCTCCTTGTGGACATAGCTGCTTTTTCAGACTTTTAAAGCAAGACAACATAGCAAAGTTCACTGCACAACCAGAAAGAGAAAGAGAAATATTTTTTTGGTAACTAATGGTCAGAACAGGTCTAGAAGTTTTCTTGATTTTTTTTTTGGGCACCTACATCACTCAATGGGTACAAACCCACTGATGGGTTTGTACCCATTGTTCACTTGGTTTTTCTTGCTGTCATGGGGTATCTACATGAACTGTGATTTGAAATGTATTTCCTATATTTTTCTCTTTATTCTTTCTGGGTCATGATACTGGAAGTTTTAAAAGATATTAAGATTATTAATAAGCAAGTAGACAAGTTATCCTGCTCTAATTCCACCATTTTTATTCCACTCCACCTATGCTTTTCACTCTGGCAGTCAAAGTAAGAAGGTGCAACAAAGTAGATATTATCACAGGAGAAAAGGCACTGACATATTAACCACTTCAGGCAGAGTAGTGACTTGAAGTAAAATAATTATTTTTTTGCCAAAACTAGGTGAAAAGGGGGTTTTCATAGATTGGATAGTCAGTGGGATCTACCTGAGCATCATGTTGAGAATAAGAGTCTGGGCCATGAGGCTACAATTTAGAGTGAGTCACATCCCCATCTTATTTATATTTAGGAATGTCACATGAATTACAGATTCTAATGGTGCACTTTAAAGATACTCAGATTCTATGCAAAGATATTAGAAGTGTGGAAGTGGAAAGTTAATCATAATTTTATTGTGGTTTTTGTTGGCCTATTGCTCTCAGAGGAGTGAAATTAAAAAGAATTCTTCTTGTGGATATCCTTTAAATCAGTTCATGTTCTTTCCTAAGTGGAATGAATGCATCATCCTCTGTTTCCAAGGAATTCTTTGGATCCTAACTGTTCAGTTGAAGTTTATACATTGCAACTTCTATGTAAGCAATATTTCCTATTGATCTTTTAATGATCCTATTATTTTCTTTCATTCCCTTAATAGAAATTTTAGCAGTAATAAAAGATAGAATCAGGCAGTAATTAGCATTGTGATTAGTTACAACATGTGTTTCTTTACCAAAGCAAAAACCCAATAAAATGTAAATTTAAATAATGGAACTATGTCTAGCTATCTTGAATTATATTAGAAAATTCACTTGCTCTCCCTTCTAAGGATTAATATATGCTTTAAAAGGCAGATGCTTTTCTTATGCAAATTCAAATCACAGTGCAGTAAGTGTATTACTTTGCAAATTGTTCTTTCTCACCCACAAAAAGTGAAATCACTGTGTGAGAGGATGTGGATGTTTGTGCTCTCAGGTCTTGAGCCCACAAACATTGGTGTCAGTAGTCCTTGCTAATCAAAGTGGTCACAGGGGTTTCTGTGACTGTAGTCATGTGTAAAATCCAGTATGATGCAAGACATGGATTTGCATAGGCAAGCTGGGGTTTTTGAACTGAGCAATAAGATCAGGTTTTCAGCCCCTGTACAAAGTGGTCTCAAAAGCTCTCATCTCTGCAGAGAACTAAGCACGTTATTGTAGGTTGTACCTGCCACCACTTTATCTCATTACTGAGGGATTTCACAGCATCGTGTGAGATCTTGTTCATGGTCATTAGGTCATACACAGAGGTGTTTTTGTTGCCTGTATTACATGACCAGATCTTGTGGCTCTTCTTTATTTGATATGACTATCCAGAGAAAACTGAAAGCTCTCTGCAACTGAAAGGTGTCAGGGTATAGTTTGTCCATAGGTCTCTTTACAGGTGCCCCTAATTATCTTTCTTTTATCTTTTGGTTAGAATAGCTGTTCCCAAGATTAGGCAGCCAGGGCAAAGCTTGACTGTCTTGAATAGTGATCACATTAAAGCACAACCCCTTAAGTCTATTCTTGTTGGTGTAGAAAAGTATTTTGAGAGCAGGAGTTCTGAGGATCCCGTGGAAAGGTGGGATGTACACAGGTGTGTGGGTCTATGAATTACAGCTCGGTTCCTTTGGGTAGGAGTGACAAATCCAGGTATGGCACAGTGCTTGGTCTCTCTTCTTTCTTGGAGTCTGCAAGTCATATGCTTAATTAGCTGTCTGCTTCTGGCATGTGGGGAATCTTGATGTAGGGTAAAATATCGTGGCACAGTGCTGGAAGATGAGTGAAGTTATCAAATGAGAGAGGAGCTAATTTGTGTGGGTGTCACAGTTTGTAAAAATGCATTTGAAGATACATAAAATGTCTCTGTCAGCTCATCCACTCAGACAAGAAGAGGGTTGGAAAAATATGAGTTAGGGGGAAGAATGGGAACAATGGTTGGTCAGTGTTCTTCTCTTCCTCCTCCTTTCAAAATAGTAAATATTGAAATTCCATGTCTAACTTAGCCCCAGTTACTGAAACAGCCTACTCTTAGTGTGCCACAATCTCTACACTGGCAGCCAGAGCATCCTGCTCTGTGCTTACAAAGAACAGAATTTGAGTTTTCAGGCTGTACAGTGACATACGTACTCAGGTGAGAGAATCCAGTCAATCTGTTTAACTCCGTGTTTCTCACTCAGTGGAAATGTCAGCATTTTCATAACTTAATAGAGCAGTTTGGGAGGCAGATTGTTGGATTGGTGCCTGCCTTCATCAGCTCTGTAACCTCCTCAGCAAAGCACTTTACAGTGTGGTGTTGCTGCAAAGTTTCTTGTTGGAATCAATTGTTTTTGCAATTCCTGATCACAGTATCTTTCACATACTCATGTAAATGTCCAAGTTGCTGTAAGCAGGTCTCCTAGTTTGCCTTTGCTTACACTGTGTGCCTGTGCTGTTATTCTGACCCTTTTGGTTTTCCAGTTAAGTGTATGAAACATTACTGAATACCCAGGGAACAGCACTGAAATATTGCACTTGCTCTAACAGTAGAGGAATATATAAAAATACCATGTTACTGATATCTGAGTAAAACTGGAATCTGTTATTTCCCATGCATTAGAAAGATAAGCAGTTTTGGCTAGGGCCTGTTTTCTTACTCTTGTAGTGTCTTTTTTTTTTTTTTTAACCCATAACTATGTAAAGAGAAATGGGTGTTTTCTGGTCTGGCTGTACTCTTTTTAAAGCTTTTTAAACTCTGTTGGGCTTGCTACTGTTTGGACGGGAAGTAATAAGAGGACCACGGAGTGGTTTGAACTAATTAGTTTCCTTGCACTCCCAGGCTCTCGGCCAGATTCCTGTAAGTTTGAGCATAAAGTTTTATGGCATATGTTTTGCTCTTTATGGGAAGAAACACCATGGGGAGCTGTACTTCAAAGAATCAAGGTCCCTTTAATGCCCTTTGAACTATACTGGTAAACCTTCACACAGGTTACACAATGTGACACAGAGGCTGCTTAAGAGCTCTTCTTGAACCACTCCTTTGCTCTGGCCCTTTAAGGGAACTGTGTCTTTGGCATGAAGTTGAGAAGAGAGAAAATAGGACCTTACTAGAAACTGTGAATTCCTCTAGACGTGTGTGAGCAAGATGCAGTTCCCTGCCCAAAGCCCTGCGCTGCTTTGCTATTCATGAGTCCTTCTCATGTCCCTGCTCTTCTGAGGGAGTTCTGGAGCACCACTTCTGTATTCTCTCTTCAGCCCAAATTCTGACTGATGCTGGGAGGAATACAGATGTAGGCCTGGGTGTGCCATCAGGAAAGGGTTCCTGTATTTGACTTGAGATATTCCCAAAGTCATAGTGTGTTTTTAGGAAGATGACACGTGTTACTACTGTATTAGCACATAGATTTTCTAGGAAATAAATACAAATGTTAACGTAATTGTGCGTGTACCTTAGGGCAGGAACATATTAAATAGAACTCTTGAATAGTGCCATTGTTTGCATGCTGTAGTTCACAAACCTAATCTCTACTCATTCCCAAAGGGGAAAAAAAGCCTTTTGACTTTGCTCACAGATGTGATGTGGAGAGAAAGACACAAGGAGAAAGCCAGTGTGTAAGGCCTAGCTGGCATGTGGTATTCCTTCTGCTGAGAAACTTAATGATTGTATAATGATTGTATTTGTTCCCCAAGCTTTAGGAAGTGTCCAGTGAGACCAAGACACTGTGAACAAAAGTTATCAACTGGCCTCTGCCAGAACAAGGTTTCCCTGGGGCAACATTACCTGCACCACAACAACCTTCTCTGACTGGGTTGCTCCTCAACCCTTCTACTCATTTATACCAGATCCTTTCTGACCTCACCTTTGCATGGTCAACCAGGTAAATGCAACATCTGAAGCTAGAGTTTTCAGCAGCTGCTACATGGGATCCTACTATGTACATCTTATTAAAGGAACGGACATCCCATTGAAACCCACCCTCCTATAGGATTTATAAACCTAATTCATTCATGTGCTTCTAGAGATACCTCCCTAACTGGCTACTTGGTTGAAGATAATTAAAGGAGAGCAGCTAGTTTTGTCAGTTTTAAACGTCCTACTGCTAGCTTCTCTATTTAGTAAATTAAAAGTAATTAAGGTTAGTTGGTTTCAAAAATCCCTTTCCTCTCTGTGCAACAGAGGTCATGTCATTGTCTCCACAGTACTGAATTACACACCACCTCTAAAATATGGGTTTTATCATCAACCAAGCTGCTTTCTGAGATGTGAGACATTCTGGAGAAATGTTGGTGAGCATTTCTGCTAGTGATACATTTTAAATATGTCATAAATTCACTGGAGGTTTGTTTGTGTGTATGTATTTTGTTTTCAAATGAGGTTCCAGGAAAATGTTGTCTTTACCCAAGTGTGCAGGTGCTTCTTTGACTACTTCTTTTGTTCAAGAGCTCTCTCTTTTATACAGATAATTTGCCTGGGGATTAGATGTGCAGGCTTGTAAAATACTTGAAAAATTACAAAAAGAAGACATTCACGACTAAAGAAATGAAAGAATTAAAGAAGTTATAAAATATATTGTAAAATGACTTTTCCTGAACCTTGGTTGCAGAATCTGACCCTCTTGGTGTTCACAAATTGTTTTAATGTAGAGAACTAAGCCATTATGTGTGTGATAGACATGTACTTCTCCCAGCTTGGACTGTTTCTGAACTAAATCTGCCAAGACAATGCCAAACAGAAATGCTGGGTTTGATATATTAGGTCACAAAAGTGATTTTTCCAGTAACTATTTATACCCATCAGAATAGGTTTGTATTGTTTCAGATAAACAGTGATTTTCTTTATTTTTAATTTTTTATTTTTATTCCCCAAGGGGGGTTTCAATTACCACAACATACTCCATTAGTCTGCATTTTGTTTAAGTGTACACAAACTGATCTAGGAAAGCAGCCTGGCCCAGGACAGAGGGAGAGGGGAAGGGGTGGGAAGTGAGTGAGTCACCTGAAGAGATTCCCTAATCCCCTCTGTTATTGGTTTTCATAGTATTTCATAGCATTTCATTTCATATAATGAATGCAAGCCCAAGGCCAAACGGTCTGAGTAACATGATCAGATTCTTAACAGAGAATTTCTCTGTGTTTTATGACTTTCCAGGACTCACAGGGTAGATGGTGGGAAATTCAGGCACCGAGCAAAGGAAGGGCTTTGAATGTAAAACCTATATATGGCACAACTAGGAGTCTTTATGTGCAGGAAAAGAGAAAGAGAAATAATTATGCTTCTTTGAATAGTTTGTTCCTCAATTGGCAACTTCTTCACTCCCCCCTACACTTTGGTTCATGCAGAAATGTCAGTTATTCAATTTTCTTTGATCCCAAAGGATCTTTCTGATTGATTATCTTATCTCCTGAAATGACACTTAATAATGCATTGCTCTGTAATGTGATGTGTGCCAAATTTCTTAAAATATAAAATAGCACCGGGTGATGTGTCAGAGGTTTTGATGTGACTTTTCTTGGCCTAGTGTGACAAGAATATCCATTAAGCACTTAAACAAACAGCTTCTTGAAAAAGCTGTGTCCTCCTGAGCAATTTGCTGAAAGTAATGAACATTACTTTCCTGAAAGTAATGATCAGGTATCTAGACTCTGCCAGCAATATGAATTGTTTTCTTGCCTGTTGATTTGGTGATACGATCTTACCCATCACATTGTTTACACTAATAAATACAATGTTGCACTGGGAAATGTGATGATCTTTTAAAGTAAAAAATCTGGAAGCAACACCTGAAAATCACAGGGAGAATTTCTTTTCCCAGTTTTTCAGAGGCTTCTCTCAAACAGTTGAATTTCCTTCTCTTTGTTTGAGAACGGGCTGGCAGAGTAAATCTAGAAAAGGAGGAGAGGATCTTCCTTACCAGCAGACTAAAATTTCACTGATCTGCTAATCACAAAAATTTGTTTGTCAGCTCTTAATTGGTAATTGATATTAGAGACTGCTTAACGTCTAACATGGGTGATAGATTGTGCCACACACGTTGTTTTAATAGTGTGAATGCCAATAAGCAGCTACCTCCTCTAGGCTGTATCCCAGACACTGCAGAAGAAACTCTTCCAAAGAGCTTTTAATTCTGCCTTCACCACTGAATATATTGACAAAACAAGATACTGGAGGTGGTGATCAATGTTGTATGGATTAGTGCTTAATAGCTGGAGTCTCACACCTGCCAAACTTTAGGAAGTTAACAGATCCAGGGCTCACACAGCTTGTGTAACACTTCAAACTACCACCTCAGAAACAGAACTGAAGGGTCAAATGGCAATGACCCTCTGAAATTTGCTAGCCAAAGTATATAACAGCTTGACTGTTCCCAGATTTCAAACTCTTTCTTGTGTTGGAAAACCATGTAAATGAACTAGATTGGGGTCAGACGTGTACTAAAAGTTGCATAACAAATGAGGAATGGTAAAGTATGTCTGACTCCTGCCATGCCTGAGAATCGGAGAATATTCTGAGCTGGAAGGGACCCACAAGGATCATCAAGTCCAATTCTTAAGTGAATGGTCTATGTGGGGATCAAACCTGCAGCTGTGGTATTATTAGCACTTGCTCTGACTGTAGCTTCTGTGACATCTTGTTTGGAGCTGTTAGTGAAGAAACTCCATTTAAACTGCACAGGTTTTAACTTTACCATTAGTAGCTGGATGGCAATCTGCTTCTACCTCAGTAACATCACACTGTAAACAAAAGCACAGCTCTTCCTGTGTGACTCTCTGGTTAATAATCACTCAGAGCCAGAGTCCCTAATCAGTCTTGTACTATGTGAAATAAAGCCTCCAACTTGCTCTTATAAAAGCAGTTTCCATCTGAAAGTCAAGCTTCTTCAGTTGTACTTGGGTATCTAAACAATCTTTCTTTCAAGAGGATCTGAACATGCACTGCTCTCATTAAAATCAGTGGGAACTCAGCGTGTCTGAAAGTCATGCAGCTTTATTATTTATGTGCCTGGCTTGAGATTTAAATACTTAACTTCAGGGTTTGAAAATTGTAATAACTGTTTTCTTCAAATACTGAGGTATGTTACAGAAAATTGTTCTCTCTTACAGGAGCCCTGCTGTCTGCAGGTGAGAATTGGGATACTTGAACTGAAAACCTTTAGCTTCTCTAGTGATTGACATCTTAAAAAATCTATTTTGTCTTCAGTAGAAGTTAAGCCTATGCTTACCTTTAAGCCTGTGCTGAGGTGTTTTGTCAAACAGGGATGTAACCTGAATCTAGGTCTTAGATAGGCAGATAGACTCCTAAAGCTTGATTTCTCTGGCTTTCTGAGCATATTCTGCAACATCCTAGATGAAATTTCCTCTCCAGTGCATCTGATTTAGGCCTTATGTTTTCTTCCAACCCATCATACATTAGAATTCTAACAAAATTAAACCCAAACCAACAAGTCCAGAGGTGTTATTATTTTCCCAAGTTTGTGTTTGTGACTTTCTTGTCTTCTGTGTGTGAAGTTGCCCTGAAAACCATTTAAGTTAGGATTCCTACTGCTCATTCTTTGGGTAAAACCATTCGGGGCATAGCACCTTGGAGGTCAGTTTGGCTGCTAGACAGGTGTTAAAAATCTGGATTTTCTCAAATGTTCTTAGAAAGTTGTGTGGGTTGCAGTGCTCTTAGAGACTGAGAGACTTTGGAGTGAAAACACCTCAGACTTCCAGTGAGGATGGTCTGCTAATAGAGTTTGTTTTCTGTCATGTTATTTTCAATCGTGCTGTTCTTTTACAAATAATTTTCAATTACTTTCATGCAGGAAATTCTGAACCAGTAGACAATTTGAATAATTTTCTTCAGCTGCCCTTTGGATAATGCAATTTCTTTAGTGTGATTGATCTGCTTTCAGCTTTGTGAAAGTAAGGTAAACACTTCCCAGTTATGTATCATTAAGTGTTTACACTGGAGAGGGGATGTATGTGGAAACGATAGGTTGAATGATCATTGTTTAAGGAACTGCACTTTCAATTCCCTAATGTCAAAGTATAGCCATGCTATTTCTGTCAGAGCAGGTTATCTAGATGGATATATGAAATGTCCAAATCTCAGTGAATCAAGGAACCTAGGGAATGTCTACTTTTAAAATTTGTTTTATATGAGTTTGGTTTGTATAAAGTCTCAGCCTGGCTGCTGCAGTGTATGATTTACTACAGATAAAATTCTGTGGATCATCAAGTGGAATTGCTTCCATTTGTTGTATCATTTCAGGCTACAGGAAGGTTTTTTCCACTGTTTCACATGGGGTATTGACTCTGACCAAGATTTACAGTTTATTTCAGGATATGTTCCTCTCAAACCCCACTTTATTCAGCCTCACATGAGTACTGTAACAGTTTGGGATGAAAAAGTACATTTTGCCATGGATCTTCAGACATTTTTATCTGAAGGATTCTGACTTGAAAAGCTTAGCAAATGATCGTAGATTATTTCAACTAAATGTATTGTGGTATTTAGAATCTTTTATGCTGGAAGGTGGGATCACATCAGTTGTATGATTGTTCCAAGCCAGCCATACACCAGGACTGTAAGCCCAGTACCAATACGTACCTGGCTGCTGAAGAGCAGCATGGCAGTGAGACCATTCAGAGATAACTAGACTGCAAGAAGTTTTCTCAGTGTAGTCTCTTTATAGTGGTTACTGAGCTCTCCAGAATCTCAGGTTTCTGCAGCACTGTTGCAGTGGCAGTGTTTACCAGAGCCTGATGCACACAGGAGCGTCAGGAATGGCCAGGAAGATGAATGTCCTGTTGCAAATTGGAGCGATTTAACGAGAGATAATGTGTCAAGTAGTTCTGGGGCAAGCATGGTGAGAAAACTGTGAGCCTGAAGGCATCCATCAGAGCTGATCTTTGTTAATGATCAAAGGAGAGACTTACTTCCACTCCTGCTGCTTCATGCTTTGAGGGCTCAGGGCAGAAAGCCCTCAGAAATAATGTCTGGTTGCCAAAGAAAGAGGTTTTGCAGATGAATAGAAAATGGCAGCTTAATTTGCATGAACTGCACTCAGAAATGCCCTAAAAAATAGAGATTATTGTCATAATTCTCTCAGGTATGGGTGTCATAAAAGAGATCCCAGGACATTCCTTGAGCAGCACTATCATAGATATCTTGGAAAAAAAGAAAGGGTGACAAATCTTTAATGTGTAGAAACAATTAAATGATAAATATACCTGCATTTCTGGTTAGTTTTCCTATGTAGGTTCTGTGGCATTCAGCATGGTGGGACCTGAGCAGTTTCCAAAGTTACAAAATGTTCCTGTAAAGCTATCCTCTGCTAATAATGTGAAGAGCCTCCCCCTCCTTTTCCAGGGCCTGTAGTGTCACTGCCTGTCTCTGAACCAGGGAGCATTTTCTTTTGGAAATTTGTTTCAAACTGATGGGCTGGAAACACGTTGGCTGGATGGGATTGTATCGATGAGATGTGCTATGGTGGCCTCTGGTAACACAGGAGAAGTCTGAGGTTTAGCTTCAAATTAAAATTAGGTTTTAATATCCAGAAATGAACTTACTTAACAGAGGACAAAATCTCATTAGAAAGAAGGAGCTGTCAGTACACTGATTAATTTGGCTGTTTTAAACTAAAATGTCCTGAGCCTTTCACAGGATAAATAATACAGAATCATGTCCCTCTACTGAGAAAATAAATATATGCATCAGGTGTTCTCGGGGTCTGACTGGGGCTCTCCATGTCTTGTCTCATGATGTACTTTGCTAATTAAACCTCAATTTCTCATCCTGCCTAAGTGGTGAATAAAGGAGAATGGAATCTGAGTTTATAATTGTTGAATATAATATATATTTCTTTATTATAGCACAGTATATAGTAATTTCCCTGTGATGTTAGAAGCTAGCATATAAGTATGGAATGGGAGTTTGGAGAGGGATCTGCATGTTTCTCTCTGTGAGACTGTTAATACCCATTGACTACATTAATTTAAAATATGAAATTTCTGTTTGAAAGATAAAGGCAATTAGGAACCTTTTCCACCTTTTAAGGTGATTAATAATAAACATGTTTTTATTTCTGTAATGTAGATCTTGAATATGATGTGGTACTTAATTATACTGAAGTGATGCTTCAATACATAAAGCAAACAAACAAAAACTGCTGGCAAGACATGATGGGGAACCAGATGTTTGTTATCTTGGAGACTGTAACTCTAAGGAATTACCTACTTAGATCCCAAGCAATATCCTTTGCTTTGATTTTTTTAGACAGTATACATTGGTGTATTTTATGTGCTGTAATATGTTCTAAACTACCTCTGTAGCAACATTATTATTAGTGTTACATTATTGTTAAAGCTTCCTCTTTTGCATTATCAAAATAGCCAGTATCAAAACAGTACCACAACCTAGACTGTACACATTTGACTTCCAAAAATAACCTTACTCTGGTCCCCAGCAAATATGGCAGTTGACTTCAAGATTATGACTTGTTAGATTTCAAGGACTTCCTACTTTTATTGAAATTAGTGGAACAGCTTTTTTGATGTTCCTTTTTTAATCCTGCATTTTCCTTTTCCTTGCAATCTTAGTCATCTAACATTGTGCTTTCTCCTCTTCATTAATAAAATAATCTTATTCTTTTTCAAATTTAGCTTGTGTGCTTTGCAAATTGCTTAGGATATCGTATTTTTCCTTTCAAAGCTATAAACTGTGGAATGAGGAAGCAAGCTGATTTTCTAACTGCTTTTATGATCATTTAGATACACAGTCCCTCCCAGACAAAGATAAATATATTCAGTGCATATCAACATTCAATCTAGGTTCATAGCACAATCACCACTGCTCACAGTCATCCAAAACTTGTGGGCTCAGAATAATCTCCATATAAATTTTGTAATTTTTATTCTGAAAGGATATGCCTGATGCTGTAGGATTAATCTCAGATACTTTTTATTTGAGTTGGCTTCTAGTTCAGTTGTTATAGAAGTGACAGTTGCTATTGTGAAAGTCTTAGAACTGAGAGATCTTAATAAAAAAAATACGAATTTGTGCAAATTCACTCTGATGAAGAGATCAAAATGCTGCTGGTGTTCTGTTGATTGGTGTGAAGGTTAAGGATTGAGGGTAGAAGGTTGATTTTTTTCAGTCTGACACACACTTCCTGACCTTTGGCAAGTCTCTGAGATTTGTCTCACCTAAAAATTTAAGTCTCACCTAAAATGTGGAAATAGTAATGTCTCTGCATGAAATCTGTGTGTCCTGAAGAAAATCTGTGTGTCCTTTGGAAACAACTTACTTGAAACATTGAAACATTGAGACACCCTGTTTGCATAATCAGGACATCTTAATATCTGTCAGTATTAGAAGGCTATGATGATATTATAAATGGTTGATTTATCTCACTTGGTATTGGGTTATGTATTAAATCTTATTCAAGGAAGTGACTGAATTCACTTATTGATCATGGGTTTTTTTTTAATCTAAGGTTAAATGTTTAATACTCCCCAGTTTAGAAAAATGTACCCATGTTAGTTTTTATGTCAGGTTCCTGCCTTGGGCAAACTTTTATGGATAAGTTACAGGTCTAGTACTACAAGGCTCACCATGAAAATGCTGACAGACACTGAAGTGTTGTAGCAGGGGTGTAATAACCATGAATTCATATAAAGTACATATTTCCCTTAGATGCACCATAAAACCAAAAATGAAAAATACCAGTCTGAAAGCTGGTATTTTAAAGAGTTTTTAAAATAGCAAAAATCAGCGATTCAATTTTTGTCATGATTATTGCTGCTCTAGTGATAGCCCTATTTCATCTTTATTTTAGTGTCTGAAAGGTTTGTCACCACTTACTCCAGCAGTTCTCTCCACAGATGCTTTACATACAGGATGTTTTTTCTTTTGAGTAGGGAAAAAACTGTCTAAGATCAAGATGCAGTTCTTGGCCTGCACCTCTATGGACTCTTGGTGTACATCAGGCTTAACCTTCCAACATACAGCACAGTCAGCTCCATAAAATATTCAGGAAATGTGCTCTGGGTTTCTTCATTAAATTAAGCAGAACCTAAACTGGGTGCTGCATGATGAAAGTACATTGAGTCCTTTTGGATATCTCATCCTTTGCAAAGCTGGACAATTGTATGAGGCTATATGTAAGCTCCCTCCAAAAGCAGAATATGGACACAAAGACACAAAAAAGTGCAAAAAAAATTAAAAGGGAACTGGATACTTTTTTTTCCTGTTTAAATATCTGTATCAGATATTCTTAGAGGCTCATTTAAGAAAAGAGAGAGCCATGATAAGGAAATAATTATAATATTGTCCCACTTTCTCAATATCATCAGTGATACTATGGCCATTGTCTTCTTTCCTGCCTTCCCTGGTGAGCTATAACCCTTTTCATATTCAAATAATTCTTCTCTTATAGCACCATTTTGTCCAGTATATCTTGTCATGTAGATCAGAAGAACTATTTGCAGTTGTTTAATATGGTGGATTGCTCCCCAAGGCTGCATTTACAGGGAGACCTTGTGAAAAAATACTGGAAACTTTTACAGATGGTGCATCTTCTGGGAAAAGAATTGAAAAAAGCAAGCAAGCAAATTATCATGGTCAAATGATGCTGGACATGCAGGCAATGCTTGTTATGAGTCAGCTAAGGATGTGATATTAAGTTAAATGTAGAACTTTGAGACAGACATGAGATTTTTTTTCCACAGGAGCAGCCTTGCTATGAAGATTTATTTAGCATTTGCCTTATGAACAGCTTGTGCCTATTTTTGCATGAAGCCATCTGAGACTTTGTGTAGCTGTAACCAAACTTCTTCAGTTTTCCTTGCTCTCCCTTGAGCAGAGGATCAGATCAGGGATTAGAGTGCTTCTGTGAACTAACACCACACAGAATATACAGGCCATCAGTTCTAGATTTTCATGACATATAATATTTCAACTGGCTGCACGTGTGCCTTTCTGGTAGGAAGAAATCTGGAATATCAGGACAGTTGAATTTATGCTACTGTCATAGATCTGCTATGTTTGGGGACAGTCTGCTGAGTTATCTAGAAAAATAGATGAAACCCTATGAGGCTTATTCTGTCTTGTTTTAAATGTGTACAAATTTCAAGTTAGTCAGCAGAAACAAACTTATGTGTGTGGTCTGTGTGAAATGCTAAACTTCAGAAAAAATGGGATAAATGACTGGATAATATGAAAAAATATTAAAAAATTTGGGTTTCTGTGTAAGGGAGGACACATAATCCTCAACAGTTCTTTCTCTGAGACAAACCAAATAATTCCTCTGTATGTTCAGGTAATGTAGAGACTTCTGGACAGATTTAGATTGAGAAACCAAACTATACCAAAATAAAATTGTCCTGCAAACACCTGCAAATGAAATCTTGAAGACTTTAATTTGAATTGATCTCCACCATAAATTTCAAGTGTGCCAAGTTTTCTCTTGAAGGGTCTATATGATGTTATTTATGTTCTGAAAAATGCAACCTCATATGTGTGGCCTGCAAGCAAAGACTCACAAATCCTGATTTGCTTGCAAGACTGACCTCACAGACTTGAATCAGATTTAGAAGCTCTGCCTCTTCTGTCATGCAAATTCAAAGTAGTGTCTTATTCCTTTCAGGATGTGTCAGAAGTAACCCCAAATCATGTATTATAGATCCACTTCTGCTTATATACAAAGCCTGTGAGGTGGTCAGTCCCCAGCTAGAGGACTTGTGTTTTTTGTTAAGGGAAGTAAAAGTCTTGATAAATCAGGGCTGACCATGATTCAACCTGTGGTGTGTTGGCCAGGATAGAACTGCAGTTCTTTCCCCATTCTGAGCTGCCAAATCTCTGGTCAGTATGGGGACATTTAGTCTCACATACATAATCATACAGGTTTTTCACTTGTTTCCTTCCTTGACAGACAACATCATGTAGGCTTTCAGTTACTGGCAATGCAGTGGGGAATTCAAGTGGCACTGTTAAAAGAAGGTATAATATTAAATCATGTGGGTGAGTCCCACATGACTGTCCCTGTTTTTCTTCATAGCAGGGGCACCTGTGCCTGCCATTACTTACACTGCACAATCTGTTCTCATGTTTTAGTTCAACCTTAGGCTTCTTAGCTTTGGACATAGCAATCTCATACGCATCTCTTCTGTAACTGGTAACTGTAATCCTGTTCTCTGCATAAATCCCTCACAGGCCAGTCTTTCCCTTGGAATCATCTGGACCCGATGGAACCCAGGTCTTGTTGCATTTTTAATTCTGTGTTGTCTCTGTTCTGCAACCTGCTTCAAGTATAAGAACAAAACCTGGACACAGTATTGCAGTTGCTGCCTCACCAGGCCTGGAGGTGAGAAAAGGATAGTTAACATAGTATTTTCAGACTATATTCCTGTTTATACTTCCCTGTATGACTGTGTCCATAATAAAGGTGACTCATATTTCGCTTTCTACCAAACATGCCTCTTTAGTGTATTCTTAGTATAGTTCTTCATCCTTCCCTTGCCCAGCTGACTGTTCCTGCATAAGTGTGACAGCTTTGCATCCATTCTCATTATAGAATTTCCCTTATTCCCAGGGTACCTGCATAGGATAAGGATACAATTTAGCCCTAATGAGCACTTGTAAATATTTTCTTATACATTTCCCTTAAGTGCAAAACAGTAAATCTTCAAAGTCCAACAGGCTGGCACATCATGACCAGGAATTCCCTGGGAACTAATACAACTGCTGTTATGCCTGCTGTTCAACCTTAGCAATTTATGCAAGAAAACAATTGCAGCAAAAAATTAAAGGGTACATTCCTACACATTCTCTTCATACTACAAACAGGCTGAAGTCATACTGCAAAAGGCTCCCTATTTAGTTGTTTCCAAATCTCTATAATAACCTGATGCCAGTGAAGAACTGATGTACTGAAACATGGGGAATAACTCCTGATATTACAGAAGTAGGAGCTTTGTAAGACCCACATACCCAGAAAAGATCTAAAGAGGCCAGTGCTTTATTAAGTAATACAAAGAGCAAATGTAGGCAGGTTATCCTCTATTGGTGTTGTTACTTTTTAAAGTAAATAGTGCAGTGTAGTTCACAGAAGCTATATAAGCATAGAATTTGCATATTCTTCTGTGGACTTCACAATTTTAAAATAAAGGTAGGTATGAAAAATAAGTAAATTCCATGGGTGACAACTACACTTTTTAAACTCAGGCTCCCTCATTATATCCTGTCTCCAGGGCTATTCTTAGAGATTATACAACACCAGCTTAATATGATAATTCATTTGGTTTTGTGTTACTTATTCTATGTTTTTCCATCTTTATGGGTTGAATATGGACCTAATTGAAAGTTAGTTTTACTTTATCTAGATGGCAAGCACATTGGTAAGCAATGGGAATGACATAGTAACTCACATTAACACGGCTGCATAATTTTCTGATAACTCCAATTATCTTCTGTCATCCCTGTAATGTAATTAAAATGTTTAATTGTTTTCTCTAGATAAGAAAAGGTTATAAAAGCTATAACAATTTGTGTGGACTTAATGACCAGCTGGTGTTAATAGCCTAAAGCCTCTAGCTATCAAACCTTTCAAGCAACCATTGATTTCAAAGAATTGCCCTGTGTCTGGAGCATTCACATATTCTCCTGGACTTTAGCCATATTAGACCTTGCAATCAATTGATCCCACAAATAACACTGATGCAATTTATTTTACCCTGACCTCAGGCTACCAGTGAAGATCTCCAGTGAGAATCAGGTTATGTCGTGTCAGTGAGTATGATAATCTCATGTGATGGGCCTCCATGGGATGAGTGTAAGAATTATATGGCTCTGGTGTATTAATGATGACAGAGATGTACTTAATGTGAAATAGTCCAAAGACCAACTGAAAGGAGAGAGTTGGGAAGCTCGTGATTTTTCTGTCTATCTAAGAGTTATTACATTGACTGGAGACATATATATTGCTGCACTTTTAACACTTGGAAAGAGAGGAAAAAAGCTGAAGAAAAAGCAATTTGTTTGTACTAAGAATAGTGGTACTGATGTAAGAGAGAATTAGTATACCACTCTTAAGTTCACCTCTCTTTAAAGGTTTCTGCTCCAAGTCTTTTTAGAATCTTAAAACTTTTATTAATATAAGGGTGGGGGTCAGAACTACCTGGATGTGATTGCCCTTAGTTTCTGTCACAAAGGACACTCAGTTAACTAAAACCAACTTGTGTTGACTTGAAATTTTAATGCTCAATTCCTTCCTCAGACTGAATTTTCATATTTATCTCCTTAGTATCTCAATGCAAATTCTGAGCCAAGATCTGAACTGGACTTGTTATTGAAAAATGGTTTATAATGTTTTGTAAATTACAAATCTGTGTTTTATGTAGTGTCATGTATTCTATTGCCTTTCTAATACCTGGTTTGTATTAGGTATCACAGAATTAAAAAGTGAATGGACCTATTGAACAGTGAGATGCTGAGATATGAAATCTGCAAATATTTTGTCTTGCCATCTTCAGTCTGGTGGGTTTCTTGCTATGTGCCAGTTTAGCTTTGATGTTAATCTGTGTTAATTACACATTGGTAGTGCCTTCTACTTTCAGCTGTCTTTTGTGGTTTGTGGTTGCCTATGGAATTATCAGAATTTGATTAAACACCCCTGCTAGCAGCAACCTGTCCCAGTTATATGTATCTTCCCCATTTTAGCAGCAAATTGACACCTGGTTACATCATCTTCAGTCATCTTCTAAGTACTTTGGACAGTCATGTGTAGGATGATGTAGTGGAGAGGAAATATATTGTTTTATGAGTAGTGTAAATCACCAGACACATTCTGATTTCTATTTAGAGTAACTTGCTTGGAAAAAAAAGGTGTATAATGCACTGATTTCCACTTCTCCTAATCCACAGTCCATCCAGCCGCTGTTCAAATGTCCTTAATAAATATAACCTGTACTTCTGACATGCCTTGCATTCAAATAAAATAAACATCTCTTTTAGCAGGTGAAAAATGCACAAATTATATTAATAGTGCTACTTGTGTTTGACAATAGAAATTTTTGACAACACTTATCTGTAATGCCCTATAAAGAAATGCTAAATTCTGCATTATTATGATAAAACCTAAACACCCCTACTTGGCTAACAGCTATGGTCGTGCTATGTACCAATAACCATTAAAAGGTGCTGTCCTAAGAGCATCCAGTCCCAATAAACCAGGCAGATAATGAGTCTAGTAAAAGACAGGCTGCTTTATGGGGCAGGGTAGCAGCATTTTACATCATTTTATTAAAAAATAAAGTGCATGTGAGCAATCAAATAGCATTTAGTAGGAATCTCTGGGTTGCATGTGCAAGCAAAACTAGTTTATTGGAAACTTTTGTCCCTGCTTTGAATTTCTGCAGTAGGGTTGGAAAATATGTTGAAAGAATACAATTACCTAGCAAATATTGTGGGATTTTTATTGTCATTTCTTTAGGAATCTATTGGTTCCATTCCTTTTAAGACCTGTGAGACTCTTACAAAGTGAAAATTAAGTTCTCATGGTTTACTGTGCTATTCAAGCATTTTGATGTATCTATATTCTGGTGGTTAAATTGTCATTGTATAAATGTGGATTTCAGTCCTGTAATTAGATTCATGCTGGTGAACCCTTCTGCCTACTTGGAGCTGGGGTTAATTCATGGAGCAGTTAGCAGGGCTGGCAGATCTCAGATTCCACTAGAGCAGTGGTATCAATAAGGTGCTCAGTGCAGATGCCGACTTCTGATGACAATGATTGAAGTAAGCCATGAAAAATAACATTTGTTCTGGGGCCTCCTGCTGATGTTTCTCTATAAGCTTCCCATTGCCTCACTGTAATTCATAATTTTAAGGATGTCACCTACAATATTAAGTTCTATTTGTATGTGTCACGCTTACAGAAGGCCTACAGATGGAGAATCTGTGAAATCTTCTCTCTCTTATTTTTGAGTTCTCTACAATGGCACCAGCTTGTCTGGTTAATTGAAATCCAGAGAGCGGCAGCTTATTAAAGTGGATGAAGTTCCTGAACAGACAGGTGCTGGCAGAGGGCCAGGTCTGTGTACTCTATTGTATTAAGTTGTCCCTACAGAAAAATAACTCACTTTTCAAAATTGGGAAGTGTTGTTACACCCATGCATATTCCTCTAACCTGGTATATGGTTTGTTCTGTCCATTAACAAACAGAGAGTTTTCACTGAACCTTGTAAATGTGTTATCTTGACTTCTACAGGGCAGTCTGGGTGCCATCATACTCTGGTGATTAATTAGCAATACAAGGAATCATAATCAATTTGAACTACATCATTTTAAAAAATGTTCTGACTGGAAGTAACAAACTGTAGAGCTACAAGAAGTGTTGTATTTTAAGATAAACACTGGCTATATATTCCTCCCAATATGTCTAGTTGATGGCTTTGAGCTACAGATGATAAGAAAGAGAGGAGGGAAGCAAATTCCCCCTCCCAGGCTGTCTGCCTGCTTGTGGCATTCCTAGCAGCTTGTCAGAGAAGAGCAACTTGCAGATTTTCAGCTTCAAGGGTCTCTATCTAGTGTCACTGCTGGCTTCTGATGGCCCCTCTCTTCCCTGCCATTGGCTGCCAGACAGAAGTAAGGATGGCTGATATCCAAAACAGGAACTCTTATGGATTTTGGAGCTCCAAAACTGTCACCTACAGTGTAGGAAAGATTAGACAGTTATTCTGTAATGAAGGAAAGAGTTCTTTTTTTCTTTCTTAACTGCTGAGTGATGAATCTGTCTGAGAATCAGAAGCTGCTTCCAGAGAACATTTTGGCCCTTCTGATTTTGTGTAGTCTCATGAAGGGAAAGCAGGACCCAGCCGTGGTTCAGCCTTTCCTGCAGACTCAGATATGTCTTGCACTTCAGTGGCCAGTCTGATGGGCCAGTGGCAGTGCTGGTCCCACAGGCACATCTGATACTCTGCTGCATCTCTTTCATTCTTAGATTGTAATTTGAAGCCCTCCTGATTCCCCCTAATGATTCTCCAGCTGGCTGAGTTAACCCCAGTGGCTGTGATACTTGAGAGAACAACTCTACAGTGACAGCACTGAAATCTTTCATAACCTTCCACAAAAATTCCTTCAGGAAGACAGAGTAATAGGGTGCAGAACAGCTCTGGGGAAGGGAAGGAGAATAAACCATTTCTAAAGCAGACATAGGAAATGACACAGAGCAAAACCAGCATGTTGCAGGGATCTAATTGGCATTAAATGGTTTGGATAAAATAGTGTTTAAAATGGAATAGACAGACAGTGGTTTAGGAACTTGTGATTCACAGACTAGCAATGAAGTGGAATCTGTGGGTATTGGCAGTGGAAAATGTCCCCTCTGTTGATAATATCTTTGCAAATACATATAGTAGTTCCATCCTCATCCTGCCCCCAGCAAAACCACATATGTAAGTTTAATTTAATGTCAGGCTTTCAGAGATTAGGAATGAAAACTTGTGGGGCTTTTGTTCAAATCAAAACCATTCTGAGCTCTCAGGGTATCTCCCGAGCCATGTGTGTGTACAAGAACTAGATTCTTGACTATGAACTTTACCTTATTGAGTACACTTTTTATCTTATTAGCTAATGGCATTTCTGTCTCTTCTGCCATCTGTTCATATTTAAAAGGTTAAGTTTCATTAATTTGCTTACAACACAAACCAATCCCTTTCGTGGCACTCCAAACAAGCACATTTCTAACACATACTTGCCTTGCTTAGATAATGAAAGCAAAGTAAGCTGTGAAATTGTCACTCTTAGTACATGCAAGGTAAGCATGTATCCACTGCTACCATGTGCCTCTTACATGGCTGCACGGGAGTCACTCCCATGGTCATTAACAGTGGCAATAATAGCAGTGTACTGGTGTGCAAAGACCTCATTTAGGAGTGAGCCCTATGGTGCTGTTGAGAGATACTACCTAAACATATACGAGAAATCAGCTTGTATCTCAAGGCTTTTGAAGCTGAACAGCAACTTAGGCAAAAACAGGGGTGAGGTGTGCAAGAAGCAAATCAAATGCAGTTTGTGTACTCAATTTGCAATTAGATACTTGAAATGTTACGTATTTTATCCATTTGCTAAACTAAGCTCTTTGGCAGTCACTCAAAACATTTCTTATGTTTTGCTGGCACATTTTAGAAGTACAGAAATGTATTTACATACATATATATATAATATACCATAATTAAGGTTCTATTGCCACTGGTTTGTGGGTTTATTTATGTAATTGTGTTACATTACTGTCATCTATTATCATATTGCTATTACTTGTTGAATTACAAGATACTCATAAAGATTTTCTTTCCTTTTCAAGGGCAATATATACTCGATTCCCTTTAAATTTAGGTATTTTGAAATATGTCATGACACGACTGATATGCATTACAATATTTATCTGCCTAATTAATTTGTTTATTTGAAGTTACTGAGGAAAAAAAAAAAAGAAAACCGGCATTGAAATATTCAGGAGAATCTATTTAGGCTTAGATCTATATCATTCTATGTGGTCATATGGTATACTGCAATACAGGCCACACAACTGAGATTAAAAAAGGCAATATTTGAAGGAAAAGTCTCAAAAATGCCAAACAAACTTTCAAGCTTTCAGTAGGGAGGGCAGCTATTATGAAAACATGAGCATTAGTTGTTGAGTGAGGTGTTGTCGTAAAAATCAGCTGGGCAGGAAACATTTTTAAATGACTGAAAAACAGGAAGATGCTTAAAATAGTCAGTTTGTGGATCTTCAAAAGTCACTTAAAGGTTGGACTACAGAATAATTTCTTTTAGGGTCGGGAAGATGGGGTAAGCCATCTTGCAGCAGTGTCTTCTTTTCTTCAGCACTGTGCTAATTCAGTACAGAGCTTTTCCCTTTGGCTAATGTCACTATTAGGAAGGCTAACTTTATCCCAAGTCACTCTGTGCTCATAAAGGGAGAAAGCTATTGCAGCCTTTCCTGACTGTAGTTCTAGTCTTTTCTTGGCAGATAGAGGCTTTCAGAGGCTTACTTGGAAGGTTGTGTGACTGACTTTTTGTCAAACTTTTGCACTTATGTATTGTGCAAGGTTTAATGTGTATTTGCAGCAATAATATGCAAAAAAATCTCAATTCATAGCAAAAGTACATATTTTGATGCTGATATATTCTTGGTTTTCAGCTGAGTTTGTGAATAAACACTTCTTAACCATGCAGGAAAGTCACTTTGGTTCCAGGTGAATTCTTGCTCTTGTAAACACTGGCTTTCTCTTATCGTATGCCTTTGGAATCAAGAAGTGTGTGAAGGAGGGAGTGCTAGAAGGTGATGTCCTGAGGACATGAAGGATTGCTGTCAAGCATTGTTTGGGTCTGCAGGGTAGATGTCCAGGGAGGAGAGTAGCAGGAGCAAGATAGGGAAGGGGATTGTTGATATTACAGAACATAGTGGTGGAAGAGAGTGCACAGCTTAATTCATAAAATAAAACATATCCTGGGATGCCAGGTTTCTAAAGCGTGTGTTCTTTCCACGGTATGCATAATATTCACCTATAAATCATTTAAAAATATGCCTAACTGTCTAAACAAACCTATGATCTGATAAAAAGGTCCTGACTTTTCTTTAGTAACAATGTCAGCAGCATCCTCATTTTCCATAGAGCTCTCTATGCAGTTCTCTCATGTGAGTGGGAAAAGCTCCCAGTTCCTGTCAATAATGACACCACTCTGCCCTTAAACTCCCTCTTGACAATACACATTTTCTGGAACATATGTGAAATAAAGCAGTGTGACACTGTCTGGGCAGGTGAGCTGCTGTGATTATTGCTCCTGCTATTTCTTCCACCTAACCTGCCTGTATCATCCACCTTCATCTGTGGTGACTTCCACGTGGTTTTTCTTTTGGGAAAAGTATATCTACATTCAGCTGTCAGCCCAAGATCACTCTAAATGTCACTTGTTTGCTTTTATGTCCTTGGTCTTGATGGATGTGTTTGAATTACTCTGAAGGCGTGCTGTTAGGTATTTATCTCATTTTGTAGTAGCATTGTCTGCTTTAGGTGCATCACAAGTGGGTGTCCTGGGGCAAGAGGGAGGGAGCCAGGGCATGGGGAGGATAGGATGAGGAAAGAAGTGCTTTTCTATATGTTTGGCTGAGGACTGAGACTGTGTTATTCAGCACGGATACTGTGGAGCCATTGCAGTCTGTAACAGAGACCTCCGTCACAACTGCATCTGCTGCAGATTTCTGCTTGGTTGTGTTATTCAGTCCTAATTACACACAACAGAACTGAGCCTCAGGACAGAACCTTTGTGAAGTTTAACCATCTCTAGTTTTTCCAACGTTCAATATAATGCCTTTTTACTTTTTTTTTTGTCTTACCTGACTATTGCTTCAAAAACAATTCTGCTGCTCCTGACTTCATTAATATGCATACAGTGCAGTGTAAATGGCTCTCGAGGCCTCCCCTTGGTAGATGATTTAATGTGGCAGTTATGAAAGCTGCTCAGCCTGTGCTCCATTAGCATAATAATGAAGCTTCTGCAGCAGTGTTATCATCCTCAGAGGAAATAGCCTGAGTGGTCACAGCTCCTTTAACAAGTACCACTTTAGGATAAAAAGCAAAGGGCTCTGTTTGAAATGCTAGATTGGAATATGCAAAGTGGGAGGGAGTTGTTTGTTGTCTTTGCTGTGCAGGGAAAGAAGAGAGAGCCGGCTCACCACCCTGCCTGCTGGGAGCAGGCAGGGAGGCAGGGCAGCCTTGCCAGGCGGGCTCCCCTCCTGCCACTGAGTACCTTGGCAGCACCTTTGGTTAAAAAGTCTGGCTAATACAAAAACCTACCTTTTAAATATTTGTCTTCTGTACTTGGCCTCTGAGATAGGAACAAAGACTGACATATTTTCCAATAAACTTGGCAAATCCAAAATGTTGTGGTTTCAAGGGTGTATGTTTAGGTTTTGATTTTTGTGGTTTGCTAGCAGATTAGGGATGTATTACAAGATGAACTACAAAGCCATTGGGTAGCTTAGAGAAGTCTTTTTCTATGACTGAAGGGAAAAGGTGACTTTCAGGTAAAAACAATATAAATTATAAGTAGTACCTCCTCCAGTATTAATGAACTATATTTTGAATAAGAAACAGATGAAAATGCAAAGGTGAAATTTTAGGGGTTTAACAGACTTGAAAGAATGAGGACAGCTTTCACTGCCCTTTTTATGGAGTAAAGTGGGTAGAGGGAGATGGCATCTTATTCCCTGTGAAGGGAGTTATCTCCTATGTTTCCTGGGTACCATGGATTCAGTGAGGAACTGCTTGGCTGGCTTTCCCTGAGGCTGCTGCCCCTGTGGTAAGAATGGTTTAACAACTGCAGTTTACAACTGAGTTTATTGAGCTGCTAATTTAATTTATTTTTAATATGGCAGAGGAAGCCAACAGCGTTCAGAGGTTGTTTTACATCCTATGCAGCCATTCTGCTGTGGAGTTCACAACTTCCAGGGAACGGACAGTGGCTCAGGCTTCTCAGCTCGATCCATCTTTGCCCTGTCAGGGCTAACACCTGATGAATCCAAATTTAATGGATATGTGCCCAGATGCAAGTGCAATGTAGTTCAGGCAGGAACTGAGACCTAGCTCTGAGCTCAGAGGGGCTCCAGGGCTGACATGCAGAGGGGTGTGCAGGTGGAGTCAGTCCCACAGCAGAAGCTCAAGGAAGCAAACCAAACTACTCTGATACTTCTCCACTGTTGGATGCAAAACTGTTCCTACTGCTAACTTTTGAAAAACATGAAGTTGCCTGAAACTCACCTTTCTCATGGTCTTTGATTTTCATTAAGTCTTTGAAGGCATCTGATTGCTTTTTACCCATTACCAATTAGTCTTCTGTTTTTCTCTTGCACAAATGTTTTTGAATTGCTACCCAAGGAAGGATATGGGAGAATGGCACCAGAGATAAAGGTGTTTCATGTGTCAATCTTGGGATTTTTATTTGCAATTGATTTCTGCAGAGGTTAAGTTTTTCTGAAGAAAACTTTTTTTGAAAAAGAAGAAAAGAAGTTTTCTGAAGAAAAACTTAACTGAAACTTGTGTTTCAATAATTTTCAAGGATCCTTTTCAAAGAAAGGAAACATATTTTGTTGTATAGTGTGATTTATGGATATAATAGAGGTTAATAAAACTTTAAAACATTCCAACAATTCTAGTTTACAAAGTAAATGCTATGAAGTCTTTGAAAAAACTCAAAGCATACTAGAGTGTTCCTCAGACAGCTCAATGGCAGCTAAGTAGAAATGGGTAAGAAAGGAAAATAACTCAATGGAAAATCCTGCTTGATGCCACATGTTTTGAATACCAAACATTACTTCACATGATATATCTATGTGCTCCTGTATGCTGATAAATAATTTGACTTATTTACAAACTTGTTTCCAAATTGCTCTTCATCCCAAAGCTTTGCTTCACCAAATGCCTGAAAAATTGAAAGAACCCAGCTCTGCTCCCACTGATGTGAGAATTTAGTTCCTGTCCTTCAAGAGTTCCTTGGAACAATTATCTCCATGGACCAGTTCTGTTGTATCTGGAAAGGGAAGTGTGCAGGGAAGATGATGGGAGAGGGAAGGAATTTGAATGTCTTCAGAATTTATTTTTGCATACCTTAAAATTACACAAAATGCTTGGTTTGACTCTTAACGACCGAAACCCAGTTAAAAGACTTTTTTGTACATTGTTTGGATACTTTCTCCAGTGACCAGAAATCCCGTGACCTCAGCTTCATTCCATGGTGCATTTAGGTGGTATCTTGTTGCTCTTCATGGTATTGCCCTAAGCACACTTTCTGCGTGTTGTGGACTCTCTATTTTTAATTTGCTGACACCACTCTTACACTGATTATGCTAATAACATGTACTTTTGTGACCTCTTGCTCTCTTTGCCTTTCTTCTTTTGCTTGCAAATGTCCATTGGGAGCACTTAGTCACATCACTTCTTTCTTTTTCCCCTTTGTTCTCTGCCACTTTCTTGTTTTGGCTGTTAAAACAGCAATAAAGTAAATTTTGACTGCTTAGGGAGTGACCTGTCCTATTTTTGGTTTCCAGGGAATTGGGTTTCATAGTTTGGTGGTACTTGCTTGTAACTTTGACCTTGGAACACAGATAGTTCAATCCTTATATAATTCCACCAAGCAGGAGTTAGTTTTAGTATGCATAAGTATCCATCAGCTGAGAATCAGACATGTCCTTTTCCTGGGCTTTAAGGTTGAATGCCTTTAGTTATTATGCACCTTCACAGGAAGAAAGAAGGGGAAGGTGCAGTGAGCCTGACCTAATCCATTCTTCCACATGGGGAGTAGGGACACAGAGCAAAATGTTTTTCTTAAATTCTTTCCCTCTGCCCATGAAGGGGTTGGATAGTCATCAGTTGTGACCTTTTGCCACTCCCGTTGTCTGTTCACTTTATTAATTACAACACATTCAAAACCAATTAGGCAAATTAATAGAATAAAAAACCTTTGCAGCTATCAATTGCAGTTGGCAGCTTCATCAGGAAATTGCCAAGCTGTAAGTCCAGGGGTTTATGGAGTGTCCTGAGGAAGCACTGACTGATTCTGCTGTACTACCCTGCTGTCCAGGCTTGGAGACTTGTGCAGATGGACAGTCATTGGGACCTGAGTGGCCACTCCTGCCATGGTATGAGTGAGGAATCCTGTCTGAGCAAACACCCTGGACTTCTCTTTCCCTTTCAAAAGAGGGTAAACTAGAAAAGAAACATCCTGAAGCAAAAAATAAAGAAAAAAGGGAAAGAAAAGAGCAGGCATAAAAATCTATAACCGAAAAAAGTTTTTTTACTTAGTATTTTCTGCTTTAGAAGCAGCAAAATTTAAGAACGTCCAGGGAATCTGGAGTACTGTTACAGCTGGCTATGACTGATTCTTCTTGGAGTGGCTTTTTACCTTACAAAGGGCTCAGAATGCACTGCAAGAGGCTTTTTGAATCACTGCATTGCCAGACTTTTCTAACAGGGGCATAGCATACCCCACCAAACAGGGCTTTGCTGGTGCGGCTTACCCCAGTTCTTTGAGCAAGACTAAAGAACCAAACCCCACGTGACAAGGCATCACTCCTTACTCAGTATGGCTGTAGTAGAAAAGTCTAAAAATAAGGCTTCCTTTGTGTTCTTAATGTCTGCTTGCTGTTGTTACCAGTTTGTACAAAGTTTAGTTTGAGTCTGCTTCTATTTTTCCTTAGACTTTGCAAACCAGTCATGTAAGATGCGTGGCTACCTACAAACACCAGGATAGAGAAGCTCTACTAATAATGGGTGACCATGTTATATTTACCATAGAGAAATGTGCAATGAAGCATGTTTTTGTTAATTGTGTAAGCCAAGCCCTGCTTTGTGGAATGTCGTTCACACTGGTGCTGTGAACTGGTGTCACTACCTTCTGCTGGGTTTGTGATGTTGGAAAGTGAAGTCTTACTCTCTTATTCTACACTCCTCTTGTCTGCACATAGTCAAGACATTTATGTTCTACTGTTATTGTTGCTAATATTAGAGAAAAAATGTTTTACAGCCTCTTGAAATGAAAGGCCCTTATGCATTAGGTGTTATGGACCTGTAGTGCTCACTGCAAAGTGAACCTCTAAGGTGATAAGACCTGTCATTTTAGATTGAAAAGAAAATAACTGGAATCAACAAAAGCATTTGATGGTTTCTATTCCAGGTCCTACAAGTAAATAGAGAGTAGGAGGGCTTCCTGCTAAGCAGCTGAAGTTATTATTGTATTAGAGCTGAAGAAACTGGAGTCAATAATCCTGACTTGGGGACTCTCGCCACTGGTTTTGGTGGAAGATGGATTCTCCTGAGAACCTATTCAATGCTGTCATATACCCTTAACAATTAGCATGTTCAAGAAGGTAATTCTATTCCTCTGATCTCACTGATTTACTCAAAGTGTTGGCCAAACAAAAGTGTATTACCATGTACATAAACCTGTGTTATCACTGTAAGTTGTGATCTTTCCATCCATAGGATGCTGACACAACTGGTGATGAAATCACCTGTAGGGAAGGCTCCCCTGGCCTGAAGGGTGTATGCCCAGGAAAAACAAACAAAAGGTGGCATTGATGTCTCCATCTGTGACAGTCATTCGTGCAGGAGGGACATATAACTGTATATACAGATGTGTATATATATATATGTGGGCTTGCTTTTCTAATATTATTGCTGATCTTTAACCTTATTCTAGGTTCAAGGGGTAAAAAAAAGAAGGGCCTTCTACACTCATGTTACACACCTAAGGGACTTCCTAACTTATGTAGGGCTATTGTTTTTTAGGCATGTTCCAGCTCCTAGTAAATAATTGTGACTCTTTTTCTTCTGGCCCATCCAGGAGGAGAGATGCATTAAGGGGTATTTTTTTTTTTCTTTTTAATACTAGATTTAAGCTGAAAGAAATGTGCAATGCTACTTACTTTTGGTAATGCTTCATTTTTATTGAAAGTAAACATTCCTGTGTGGACAGATTAATGTTTGTTTACAGTGTTTAACAGTGCTATGCAACTGGTTTATGTGATTACAACATATCAAACATTAATTTCTCTTCATGTTATGTGCAACAAAAATAGTTATTTTGGACACTCTAGAAATGAAGTGCTACCAGCTTCATTGTGTTCTTCTGTGCTTTTCAAGGCACGGAATGCCTTGCTTCTAATGTGAAGATAAAGAGGACTGTAAATATTAAAAAGCAGCATGGCCAGCTAGAGTTAAACATTCAGGATGAGACATTAACTTAAACCACATGTGAAATGCAGCTGTTTCTACTGAGGCTTTCATCAGTCTGTGCTGGGAAGATTGGTGGGTTTTAATATGTGGTCTCAAGCAGAGCCAATGGAAATGTGTGGAAAATGTGTGTGAAATGTGTGTATCCATGGGGGGTCTGTGGTGTTGTGTGTAGCATTTTATTTGTGTTAATGTAAATAACGGTGGTAATACCTATCTAATCACAAAATACCTGTATTTCCCTGATATACATAGAAAGAAATAGGTCTGGTGAATCACAGTAACCTGCACTTACATAATAAATCATGTCCTGATTTTTTTTTTCTTCTTTTCTGATTGAACAGAACAAGCAGGAAAAGGGAACTTTGAACTAAAAATCCTCTGCAGAAAAATATGAGACACCTGAGACTGGCTGGTCACAAAACCACCAAAGACTGATAGTTTTGAGTCATACTCTTAATGCCACTTAACTTTTAGGTCCTAAGGATGACTATGGATCAAAAAGCTGATGGATTCACAGCTGCGAGAAGAGACATTTGTGTGCTTGGGAACAGGGATGAGCAGAGAGTTGAAAGTTGCTGTAACAGAGTATGCTGTATGAATTCATCTAAAGAAAAAGTTAAGGGATGGGGAAAGTCTGCCACTAGCCATGAGGTGAGCCGGACTTTTCTTGGCATGAGTGCTGAAGACACTGGTGAAGGTTGGTGGGTTTTGCTCAGATGTGTGTCTGGCAGAATGGTGGCTGGACAGGGTACAGATGTCACTGCCCTAATTAGCTACATGTGCAGCCATTCCACATGTGCAGCTGGCATCCTCGAGGCCTGCAGGCAAAGGCTTCACAAAGCTGTGCTAAAGAAAAGCCTTCCACTGACTATGCCAGGAGGAGATGTGATGAGACTTTCCCAGCTGGAAATCACTCCTGTACCTGTGTGCACGATGATAAGCCACTGAATTTGGTAAGAACAGTAGAGCAGACTCTGACAGGAAGGGAAGAGATCCAGATTCACTGAAGTTTTGCCCTTGTGCGTAGACATAATAGGATCTGGTAGACATAAAAGACAGCTTTAGAGTAGTTTTTCACTTAACACAAAGACTTGAGTAAAGGGAGAGAAACAGGAAACCAAAGGAGGTGGTGAAGGTTTATTAAGAGTGAAATTTTTTTAACCTCATATGTGATAAAAGTGCCTCAGACTTTATCAGCTCTCTGTAATTTTCAGAAGCGTGAAAGGACATAAAAGTAACAAAGAGGCAAAGGTTGGTTTTGTAATGACAGTCTTAGAGAGAGTCATTTTGTTTGAACACACTTATAACCAGAGAGCAAATGGAGAAGAGGTCAAGGAACAAAACTCTGTTTACTCCATGCAGGAAAAGCTGGAGGGAAGAACAGAAAGGTAAACACAGCTCTAGCAGGAGAAAGTGTGGTTTACTGAAAAAGGCAGGGGAATTGCAGTGTGGATTCTTGATTTCTGCAAAGTGCAGGGGAAAAAACACTGATGCATCATTAAATAAAATAAGGGAAGATAAGTGCATTTCAGTGTCTTTTGTCTTGTGAAGTGCATATCAGTCCTTAGTGAAGCACTGTATTATAGCAGCAAATTATTAATCTATGTAACACCCTTATTCTTCTTAGACACTGATAATAATAAAACTCCCAAACAAACAGTCCACAAACCTATTCTGCCTGTATTGGAGGGCAAGAATTCCCCTCTGGGTGCAGATACAGTAATACTTGTCATAACAGCAGGTCCGAGAGGGGAAAAGGTTTCATTGATGATTTTCAAATACAATCTAGAAATGCAATTAATCCAGTGTTAGCACAAGCACATGCCATCACTTTGAGGAAGAGCCGTTTCACGTACTGAAGGTCCTCAAATGTGCATTTGATATGTGTAACTTGTGCAGCCTGGCACTAAGACTTGCCTAAGGGGATGTGCTGTAACAGAGCAGCCAGAAGCTTGGAACTCATGTGAGATCTTCACTTTGGCAGCCCTCAAAAGGGGTGCAAACAGACTGATGTTTCTTAACCTCAGAAAATCAGCATCACCAGTGATGAACAGCATCAAACACAAGCTCTCCTTTCCACCAAACATGCTGTGCAAAGACTTAACAAGAACTAAAGGGTTTCCTGCAGGGGGCTGTCTAATTCCCATCAAAGTAATCTCCTGAAGGGTAAGAGAAAATGAAGGAAGGTTTATTGCTTGCTCTGATTTTTTTTTTTTTTTTTTTTGTTAACTCAGTCATGCTTCTGGCAGAAAAATAAGATCAGTTCTAGGAGCCTTCTCTCTGAACTCGCTGCCAGTTCTAGACCCCTTCCTTTGCTGATACCTAAAGCATTGGAACACACAGGCTTGTCTTCGTTAGTCAATGGGTTTTCTGTTCTGTGTGGAGTAGTTGTCATTTGTTCATTTGGGCCACAGGACAAAAAAAGAAAAAAGCACAGTGTGATTGCACGCAAACTTCTTTTTGGACAAAATTTCTCTCTTTATTTCAAAACTCCCTATGGAGGTAATTAAGCTGAACTAGAATCGTAAATGGGACTGTGTAAATGACTTGACAGAATTAATGTATTGGATTATTTTTGGCTTTTCACTTCTCTTACAAATTGTTTTGGGAATAGACTGGTTGTTTACCTCAGATGTTTAAATGTGTCTGTTCAAAATCTTCAAGGAAATTTAATGTGTTCTTCATAAATTCAGTGTACGAATTTTCAGGTTTTCATTGTATACTTGGAAATACTTTGTATTTATATTTTTTCAAATGAATGAACTTGGTTGCTTCAATTCACGTTTCTACTGCAAATATGAGCAATTTACTTTTCAAATCTGTTCTGCAATATTAATATATATTAATATTAATATTTGTTTCAGAAATATTTGTGCCTGATATACTGTTCACTAGAATATTTGTGGAAAGCAAATATGGGGTGGGGAGTAGAAATGACCAGACACATTCAGAGTTACTTTAGCCAAAAATTCAGACAAATTTTGACAGAATGTTATTGTTCTGTCTGTGATAGGTTTTTTTTGGGTGTTTTTAAGTACATACTTAATGGCAGACATAAGCTATTTTCTTAATAGGTACAAATACTATGTAGAAGCCCTTCCTTCCAGATTTCAAATTAAAAAATAGCAGGAACAGCTTCTGGAATAACATAAGTTTTCAGTACATTTGTTGAAATTTTTACAGAGGCCAGGTGTCATGTATTGGTGTGGTGGTAACAAGTTACTTGGCTTTGTTTATTCACTTACTTGCTTTTACCACCTCTTCCCAGTACTTCAGAAATTATGGTAGAAATGTTCTTTTTTGGTGAATGGAATAGAGGTGGTGGTGATCTGTGGGTGCCACACAACTGGGATAATTGCTTTTATTTCATAAGGCTGATGTTCAGCTTCCAACCTAAACTATCAACTATCAGGAATAGTGCGGCCACCAGGATGACAGGTGGGATCAAGTCCCTGTACTCGGCAGTGCTGAGGCCACACCTCGTGCCGTGTCCAGTTCAGGGTCTCACAAAACAAGAAGGACATTGAGGTGATGGAATAAGTCCAAAGAAGGGCAGTAGAGCAGCTGAAGGGCTTGGAGAACAGCTCTGAAGAGGAGCAGCTGAGGGTGGTGGACTTGGCAGTGCTGGAGGGATCTTAGAGGTCTTTTCCCACTGACACAATTCTATGAAAACTGCTCTTCTGGATCATCCATACTCTGAGTCTGGTGTTATGTGAAGTGAAATCCCTCAGGTCTAATTACAGATGAAGTAGTAAAAGGCATGGGAGAATTCATGGGACAGTAGGAAATCTCAAGGAGAGGTTTAGGGTCATTTTGGAGGCACTTCTTACTAAAGCTCCATAATTTTTCATCATCTGTGAGTTAATATAACAGTGGTCAGACAAGAGGTATTTTTATATATCTAAATGTTTTGTCTGTTTTAAAATTAGACTTATTCTTCAATTGTGTATTCTCATGCCAGCAGCAGACCTGCTGTGGTGCTCCCAAAATGATAAATTGATAAAAGTCCTAATAGGAGGAACTCAACAGGAAAAAACCAAAATGAATTAGCTTGCCAAGACATGGCTAACATCATTGAATTTATATATGTTTCATTAAACTGAGACTTGACAGCTTTATGAGGAAACAGTGGGGTTTGCAGTCTATGAAGAACCTGTAATACTGCCAAGGCTGATCAGGTCCTGTGCCATACAGCCTATTTAATAGACAAATATTTGCACAGTGAAAATGTCATTTTAAACAACTGGTTTGATAATCCCTTAAGCTTTAAAATGATCTACAAAGACTGGAAATTCTACCCTGGTGTTTAAAATATATTGGAACATTAGATAATCAAGCACATTTTTAAAAATGGGTTCCCAAATAAGGGTTTTTTGGTGACTCCTGTTTCTTTTTCACCCATCATTTTTCTGCTGTATTTGTTGAGGATCGTAGCTGGAATGGGCCTGATGTCTGTATTCTCTGTGGCATGTCCAATTTGAGTTCTGCATGCAGAGTCATTTTGATCAGCTATTTATGATTATCAGAATGATACACTGGATTCTTGCAATGTATTTATCCCACCACAACCTCACAGTCTTGGTAATTTGGTGTGGAGAACCCAGGCTATGTACAGGGCCATTCATTTCAGAGTTGAACTCTGTGATCCTTGTGGGTCCCTTCCAACTCAGAATATTCTGCGATCTGACTATGACTAACACAGCAATTAAAGGAGGTTAATGAGTAAATGTAGTTCCATTTGACCGCATTTTTAAAAACTACAATCAGCTTCAGATTCCCTCCTGTTCTAGCAGCTGCATAAAGCACAACTTCAATTTTCCTTAACAGAACTGGGACTGGGACCTTTCATTTCATTTATCCCCTTTTCATCTTTCTTTCTATAATCCATGACCTTATTCTGCTTTTTGCCTTTCTTGTCTACAAAACTCAGTAGCCAGCTTCATCTTGGAAAGAAAGAGAGATCCCAACACAAGATGTTTGTATGATACTGCTTATCTGAGGATGCAGATCTGAAAAGGGTGATAATGAACTATAAAAATAGAGAAACAAAGGCAAAATATTCCAAGAAAGAAAAGGTTAAAGACACAACAAACAGGAATAACATACACACACACACACAAAAAGGATAAATACAGCACGTATTTTCCTCCCTCATACATGTATTTAACTGAGCAGTTAGAACATAACACATAATTTGGTAAATGTCACAAATTTAACGAGAATAAAATGGTTACAGAGAGATATAAATAATAGCAAAGCTACCCAGGATCTGATTAAAAATAGTATGTCACT
This sequence comes from Pachyramphus minor, assembly GCA_013397135.1. Taxonomy (NCBI): domain Eukaryota; kingdom Metazoa; phylum Chordata; class Aves; order Passeriformes; family Tyrannidae; genus Pachyramphus; species Pachyramphus minor. Next base: position 190,785 of record VYXB01005473.1, on the reverse strand, counting down.
AGGTGCATGGTTCTCTTAGAGTGTGTATTTAAAAAAAGCTAAATTTAATAAATTCTCAAAATTAAACTTGCATAAGATAAAGCAATATTTGGAAGTGACTGATCAGACTCAGAGACAGATGCCCTCCACAGCCTTTTAACTCTAATTGCAGCACAGCAATGTGTCAAGACTGGGCAAAGAATTTACTGGGGTGAAAAGCAGGAAGGAAAGATAAAAAAGTCTTGAAAATTGCATTAATGGAAACAGCAGGCAGGTGGCAATAACCAAATAGCTTTAATTGTCCAAGGAGCTCATGGGAATCAATTTGCTGTGATTATTACCCACATGGTGTAAGGAAGAAATAGCAAATTAAATGGAATGACACAAATGGTAGTAAACTATACCACAGGATTCCCATAGAGAGCTCGCAGTAGTTCTGTCCTCAAGGACACACTGTTTTAGGTAATTTTCTCCTGGAGAAAACAGAGTGTAGATGCCAGTCAGACAATAAAACACAGTTATTATTAGTGCATACATGTAGCCTAACCTAGTAAACCAGATGTATTTTCATTTTGGGTAGACTAGAAAACTTACAGACCCACAGTATATAGGATTGATTTTTCCCCTTAGAACTACCTTGACATTATTTAATAGCTTACCCTGGAACAGTGTTGCTGTTAAGTTTCCTTCTTGTCTATGCACAGCCATACTGGCCCACTCTGGGTCACCTACCTCCAGACTTCCTTGACCTCACAGATCGATAGTTTTTCTACCACAGAAAGTTTTCAGCATTTAAAAAAAAAAAAAAGTATCTTTCTATCTGAAATTTAACTGAAACCTGCTGAGATTTTGAGAGAAGGCTCATTCAGAGAAGCATAAAGTGAGTTCAGTTAACTCACTTTATTCACAGAGGAAGTTGGAAATGCTCAGTCAAGCTTTTGGCTTGCTCAGTTACATGAGAAACTCAGAGTGGGATTTAGCTGACCAAACATAGGCAGCTAGTGCCATTGGAGATTCCTTAAACTCTCATCTGACGGCCACTGTCGCTCCAGACGGCCACAGGTCTTCTTTCAGCTCTGCAATTCTCTCTATCTGCAGAAGAGATATCCCATATTGAGGTATTTGAAATGGCACTAGAGTCCCATATTTAGGCAGCTGAATGCTGTCTCAGCCCTCTAAATGCTGTATGGATGCTCCAATCAATATGTTGTAGGCTCTTCAGAAGGCTACAGTTGCCTATAACAGACCAGGGGTGAATCTCTTGAAGTCTTTGCTATTGGCATTGCTGTCTCTCTTTAAATGGACACCCCTTGATAAAGGAAGGGCTGACTTTGCAGACCAAAAGGTGAAATATTTGCTGGGGATGTGAAAGACTGGGGTTTTGAACTCCTGGTCTGAATCAGGCAGACCAGGTTTGAACCTGGATCTTCCACATCCTCAGGAAGTGCCTTAATCATTAGGCCTTCAGCTAATCACAGACCCTGACTTAATTCGTGCCAGACCTTAATTATTTGAAAGCAATGCATTTCTGCAGAGTAGCTTTGATTTTTAAAGAAATGACATTTCTAAACTGAAAAATCATTTTTAGTGAAAGAATCCTAACTAATTAGGATATTGATTGGTATGGGTCTCTCAGACAGGATATTCCCTCTTCTTTCAAAGGGGAACTTTCAGGAAACAGGGACAGAGTTTGTCTTTGAAATAGAAGAATATTAATTACTGGATCTCTGCTTCTCAAGCAGAAAACTTCTAAAATAGTTCAGAATGGTTGAGATGCTGAACTAGAAATTCCCATGCTGCATGACCAGACTAATTCCACAAGTGAGCTTTGGGTGTTTAGCTGTCTCAGATTCCAGGCATGCTGACTCCACATTGTTGCTTGTTTGCTGCTTTCTCTCCCTGCGCTTCCTGACATTTTCCACAGGGTAACAGCTGGATGTATTCTAGCAAAGCAACAACCTTCAGCAGGAGGACTCAAATGATGATGCAAAATCTGCACAGTCAATTTAAAACTAATCCTAGTTTATATCTGTGAAGTATTAATTGGGATCTATACAATACACATATTACTTAGTTGGCCTGACAAGATGCTGGGTTTGGCAGACAAACTGAAAAACACACCTTTAAACTTGAATCTTTAGAGTAATGGGATCAATTCATACATCTGGCTCAGCATATAGATTTTGGAAAACTTCTTTTAGAGCATATTCTCTCAGAGCATATTTAGACACTTTAAATGTATTATAGAGCTTAGATTTATGGCACAATTAACTTAAAAAATGCACAGCAGTTCGGAAAATAAACTTTTTATACCAAATATACCAAGTAATTAATGTAACTCTCATCCCTCCCCATTTTTTATATAAAACCAAACCAAAACTAACACTTTCCTCTCATTGTTTCAATATCCTTTAAAATCACTCCAATAAGCTAAATATGTCCGGTGGTGAGTATTCTCTTATAAAACCTTCACATTAATTTCCTGCACTAAATAAACAGTTCTTAATTATAGCTACCACCTCTGGCAACTATAGAGCATTCTTTAATAAGCAATTTACAGAACATGCAGTAAAGAATTTAGAAATGAAGTGCTTGAATCATATATAAATTACCTAATTGTGTATACCTTTGCAATGGTACATACTATGACAGGTTACTCAGCACTTACAAGCAGTAGGTAACATGGCAGCATATGCTAATAATAATTAGACACAAATGGCCTTTTCTGTGTTTGTGTCTAGAAATACTTCATGCTGTGATAACAAAATTACAATTTGGAATTAAGTTACCTTTGTGTTTTTACAATTGTCTGTTCTGAAAAGAGAACAGAATTTAGAGGATGAATATGGAAATTTAGTGTATGAACACTGTAAATGGATGTGTTTGGGTATATGTTCCTGCTATCCAGATCGTCACAATAACAGCGAAAAATTAATTTTTAGTGATAAAGCTTTTTTGTTAAGTCCTTTTAAAATGTCTTAAGCTTAACATTCTCATGGCAGCCATAGCGCTATTTCACAGGATTGACCTTTGGGAAATTGGTTAATTCTTTTAAAACTGGTTGTATTTTTAAAAACAAGCTTTAACAGCCTTAGACAAAACTAAAATACAGCTGATGCCAGCAATGAATATTTTGTGCTATGAAGTATTTATCTGAAACTGTTGGCAGCACTCTATTTTTACATATATATATTTGGACTTCACAATTCTGTTTGGGCAAAGGAAAATTTAACTTCATAGCATTTAGCAATCAATTACGAAGTGTTTCATATAACAAATATAGCATGTAATGGTGCTGTTTATGCTGGTAAAACATTTATGCTTTATATATGTGTATATAAAATCACAACAGTACTCGTGAATATAAATAAAAAGTAAAGCAATGCCGTGCATGATGAATAGATACAACTCAGACACAAACCTTTTGATAAAGTAGTGTAGAAAATATGATCCAAGATAATTAGAAATGTGCATTCTTAGGAAATAATAAGAAATATACATCTTATGTTAACTGAGACTCTCATTCCTTTAACAAGCAGAGTGAAAATGGATTTGCTTGATAATGTTGAAATAGAATTGTCTGTCTGATACAGTTTGCCAGGATGGAAGGTACAGCTCGGTGACAGCTGAGCAGCTGGCACATAAGTCAAGCTGTGTGTGTGTAACATTATGGGATGAATGTCTGACCTCAGTCCTCTAATCCTGACACCACTAGATATAGGGATATTTAGTGCCTAATTAAAGATACCAACTGGCTGCTCTGTGCCATTATATACAACATGGGTCTTCCCAGGGCTGTCAGGGTAATGTAGTGACATTGAGCAAGGCAGTGTAGGGTGCCTGAGAGAATTCAGTCTGGAGAATTGGAATGTTGAATGGGGAATTAATTCATTATTTTTCACAAATGTAGTTCTGTTTGTAAACTGTAAGGAGAAAAATAAAAATGCTAAGTCCTGACAAGATTGCAGAAGGAATTTTCATCTTCACATCTTTATTTGCTTCCTTCAGTAAAACTTAGCTGGAAATGCTTGGAAGAAAATCCGGCATAGCTAACTCCTGATCAGTGTGTTTATATACTAACAAAAAACATCCTCCTGTGATCTGTTCATCACATTCATGTGTCATATGGCTCTTGTAGAATCAAATGTTCTCATAAAAAAACTGCTGCTAGTAGCTGGAACTTCTATGTGGACCATCTTTGATTTGAATAAAATCACATTTAGGAATTGTTTGTCTCATTATGACTGGAAGGTGGGTATTTATCCTAAGAAAAGGCAAGCCAGAAGGAAGACGTGGTTGGATTCAGAAATATAGTCCTCTAATGAGAAGTTGTGCTTTACTTTATGTGCCTGTTTGCCTGAGGTCTATGTTTCTTCAAACCCACAAACTTACAATGTGTTGTCTGAAAAATATAACAGTCTGGTTGCAGGAAGTCTGGCAACCAGTGCCTGAAGTGAATCGAGGCTCTTAATTCTTCCCAGTACATAAAGACAACAATCATTTTCATTCTGTAAAAGGCATAGTAGCCTACAGCTCCAGGGCCTAAGCCTGACATCATTGATATCTGGTGTAACTTTGAAAAATATTCTTCTAGGAAATACATTCTGGGGGGAAGAATGTAGACGTTTCCACCTTGTTTCACAGCCCTTCTTACATCCTGGTAGTTTGTTACTACTAAACATGCTTACAGGATTCTTATTTAGTAGGAAATAACATGTTCCTGTTTATAATTTCAAGAAAATAAAAATAATAATTACCTTATTTGCGTGATCATTTCCACTACAGTTTGCTGAGATATCACAAATAAGGAGCTTTGACAGCAAGAAACTAGAATGGCTCTACTTTTTACTATAGTCTGAGTATTTCATAGAAATAAGAGATCTGTAATTCTTAATTATTACTTATAATTCATGGTGAAATGAAGGAAGGAAATAGATAGAGAAATTATGGTGCAGATTTTTTTTTTTTCAGGAGATGTCAGCAGGCTTTTGAAATAATGTTGGCACAGACATTCAGAATGTGTGAATGTGACTTTCTCTATGTGATACATACATACCAAGCCTAAGTTTCTTCTCCTTTTTGAAAGCACTGAAAATTTATATTGAGGAAATCCTTGACTAATTGGGAAAACTTCCAAGAGATCTTGTAAGGTGAGCTTGAATCATTTGCCTTTTTTTTTTTTTTTGCTTTTGGAATTATGAATAGAAAATGAGCTCATCCTAACAACCTGATTTAGTTAAGAAATAACAAAAAATTCAGCTTTAATATCTAGATGAGAAAAATATTTAATTGCACTAAGAATTAAAAATTTCATAAATTAAAGAATTTTTGTAATGTTGTAATATCTTACTTCCACGGGGTTTTTTGCTTGCTGCAGCAGCGAGCAGTGTCTAACAGAAATGGATGGACTGTGCTTATTTCCTCGGCTGATGGTTGTTATATCAGCTCTAATACATTTCCACAGAGCAACCTGAGATTTAGTATAATTTCAGTATAAATGCATTATGGGAAGTGAAGGGCACTTACGGATCCCAATTACTTCTGGGAACTGAGGGTGAAACCAGTGGAACTACAAGTCCTCTGAAGGTGAAGGCAGATGAAAGAGATTTATAGCAAAACATTTTTATTTTATTTGTCGTAATGCATGTTTGAATTTCACTTAACTGTGGTGGTGGTTTAGAATTTGGAAACCAGTAGCTAGGTAGAGGATAGAAACACAAATTATTGCCTAGGGATAAGAGGGCAGAAAGGATTCAGCCACTTTATATTTTCTTTGGCAGCAGTAAAGGACAAAAACCTATAAGAAATGAAGTTTTGTTACTTCTGTTGCACATAGAAAAACTCTGCTGAGCTGAAAGCTGTTTACTTATGCTACCAATGTCTTGCTATTTACTGAGCATAAAAAGGTAATAAAAATGTGGATTTTTTCTAATGTTTTTCTATTTTAGTATGTTTTTCTAATATTTGAAAATACTAACTTATATGTTTTTCTACTCTTATTATTAAGTTCCAAAATTACTCCACCTTTGAGCAAGAATTAGACAAAGATATGTCACATAAAGTGTAAAAGCTTTCTAAAGTTACTAATGAACAAATGACAACTGAAGATGAAAGAACAAAGGGGAAATGTAGGTTGCAGATTTACCAATGCTCTTTTCACTGTTATTACTGGCAAAAGAATTTACATTCCATTCATGCTACATCTAATAGATTATTTGGGAAGTTAACTACTTTACAAATACCTTAACGTTTTATGGGAACACTTATCTTCTACAGCTGTGTGTGTAAAGCACTGTAGGGTAAAGCAACCCTGATCTTTTACAGTGTGAGTAACTATGGCAAGTGACCGAGTCAACTGTGTACAAGAAATAGTACAATTAGCAGTAACTAATTTGTTGTGCTGTAAAATCTATATATATCCTTTCAGGATGTGCTCCCTGAGGTTTTAAAACCTGTTCTTATAGGAAATATGTATTTCCTGCAAGGATAGTTAAAATGTCACTTCTTTAGAATCTTGGGACCTTCAGAGTTGGAAACAAACACACCGAAACCATTTGGGAAACTGGAAACATTAAATCACTAGGGGGAAAAGTTCCCATTTCCAGCTCTGCAAAGTGACATAATATGGATTTTTACACCCAGCACTCAGTCTTTTGGGTTCAGCATTTGGGGCCAATGTAACCTGGAGAGGGAAATGCTGTATGTGAGATGCCAGTGAGGAGGAAACCTGTTAAGAAGACAATATAAACCTAAGTGTCTTGCATCTCTTGGATATTTGACATGTTCAAAATACTTCTCGTAGAATAATAGATAGAATACAATGTCAAAAATGTCTGGTAAGTACAATTAAATACCTGCCTCTGATTTTTATTGCAGGGTTAGCATTTCCATGGATATCTTTTAAGAGAACTGGGATCATGCAGGGAGCTGTCTGCACGATCACTCTGAAGTGTTTCTTCCTTGAATTCCCAGCAGACCCTAGGGATAGGACAGTGCTATATCCCAGACTTCAGACTGGGTGTTCTTCTGGGAACTCCTGTGAGTTCCTGTAAGGTGATGTGGCTGTGTGGGTTCGTAGGGTGCTGCCCTAAGAGTCAAGGTAGGAGTCAAACTCCAGCGTGTAACCTGTTCTGTGTCTCTGACTTTCTGCATTGTTGTCCCTTTCTGCTTCCAGAGTTGTGCTTTTTTTCTCTTTCCATGATTGAGCCAGTTTTCAGATGTCCTTTGATATTCACATCGCTGTGCTTTCAAAGCTTTGTTTCATTTCTCATTGTCTCTTTTGTAGACAGAGTCATTGAAATAAAATGTTGGATTCAGATTTAGTTTTTTTAAAAAAATAAATTATAAATATACTGCCAAATGAAATAATATATTTAATGTCTGGTCAAACAAAACATTTCCTTCAGTGGTACTTTTGTTATTCACTGTGGTGAAAATATGCCCAAAAGATAGTGTTGGCAATACAATATTAAAAAAAAAAAAATTAATTGTTTTTGGCTTATCCAACAAGCCCCAAAGCACTAATTATACAGATCTATCACCAGCCTTCTGTTTACTGTCTGATGCCAGAGTTCAGTCCCTTTTTAAAAGCTTAATTTAAAAGAAATACAACCAAAGAAGAACAAATAGACTGTCTCATCAATGAAGGGTGGTTATGATTCTTCTTGCTTAGAGGGAAAAAAAAGACAAATCTTTGCCACTTACTCTGGCCTTGCAGCCCTTGTGAGTTATGGATCTTTCATATCTGAGGAAGGAACTTAGCACTCACCCTTCACGGGTGAAATAGCCTATTCATATTCAGGAACAGGTAGCAAACAATTATAAATGGATTTAAAGGGATGCCAAGATCATACTCTGAAAATATCAATTATTATAAACTAGTTTTAGTTTTTTTTCTCCCTCCCCCCCCACTTCTATTTCATATACAGCATCTAGCAGTGACATCTGGACACTTAGTATTGAATAGAGGTCTAGAATCTTTAACCAGGCTACAGAAACTAGCATTACCTTTAAAATAAAATTAAAAACCCTTAAAAAAATACTTAATTTTTTCCCTAAGATGAAGGAAACATTTCAGCTATATCTGACTATGACCACGTTTTGCAGGACTACAGTCAGTGCAAGGTACCCAAGAGTAGGTTGTCTGTGACTGAAAGAGAAATAGGGTAATTTTAGGGCATTTGAATTGTTGTGAGCTAGAGTTCTTTAATGGCACTCGAGTTTGTGCTTCCTTATATTCTGTACTCTTTCACCATATTTGTAGTAGCTTGAGAATGATGAGACAAAGATATGCCCTTACTTTACAACTGACCATAAAAATATAATATCCTGTTCTCTCATGCCACTGACAGCAAGTGTCCTCTTCAAATTCCACTTTCCCCGAGAACTCCTTCTGAGGGGACACCTCTTCCTGAGCAGGATTCTCTCTCTGCAAAGGAGAAAGAGAGAATATAACCTAGATTCACCTGAATCAACTTCAGGCCCTTAACTGAGCCCTGCTCACAGTCACTGGAGAGAGATAAATACTCTGCTTTCTGCTGATTAGGATCCTAAGTTAGATGTCTCTATTAGCTGTCTATAGTCACCAGGAATGAATCTCCTCATATGAAATTTGTCATCTTAAGTTCAAATATAAAGAAGGATGGCCTGAAAGTAGATTTTTTTTTAACTAGGGATAATTAAAATTCAAATGGCACCTGCATGGAGTAGATTAGAGTCAACCTGTCATCTTTCTCCAGTGCTCACATAAGAGAACATCATTACCAGGGCACCAAGGAAAACAGCCTGAGGCTTCTTTAGGATACATTTTGCAGCAGTGCTGTGCAAGAATGAGAACAGATGGAAGTGAGTGAATGGTAGCTGTGTGAGGCACCCAGTGACAGTGTAGCTGCTGCCTCCAAAAAAGAGAAAGCGAAGGACAGCAGTCTGCGGATGAAAAGTGAAGTTGCCAGGAGCTAAAACGGTGGCAAAGGTGTTTCTGTCAGGATGCGAAACGGTGCACCTGGAATAGCACTATCCCTATTTTTGCTAATTTACAGGTAATACATTCTGCAAATGATATTCTGCTATACACCAGTAGTAAAAACTTTTTTTCCTGCTCTGCTTCCTCTTCCCCACTGTGGGATTAAAAATGCTAAGAGGAGGATCAGAAGAAGAAAGATGAGGAGCTGTTGCTTGACTCTTTAACCCTGTCTGAAAACCCCATGGTGCAGTATGACCATTCTTGCAAAAACCACAAATTGGTTTCTGGCAACACAGAGCAGATAATAACCTTGCAAAAGCCAGCTCTCCCTCTACACCCGGCTGTACTTGCAGTGCAGCAAACCCATTTGTTTCAGCGGTGCAACACTACCACTACAGAAGAACTTTTGGACTACTGCAGTTCTCTAGACATGGAGTTTGCCTGATTCTCAGCAGGGAAAGAAGCCTTAAGGGCCTCTTTCAGCAACTGTTAACTTGAAGCTTTAAAAGAGCAGCTGGCAGGTCCATGAGCTTCTTGATGACTGTTTTGCTTGATATTTCAAAGGGCGGCTTTTATATACTATAAAGCTTTTGGCCTGCTTTAGAAGTTAACTCTTTATATCCTGTTGAAGCAATTGTATACATCTCCTGTGTGTCTTGTGTTTCTTGTATACACATATATTTGTATATATACAGATCCATATGAGTATATTTGCAAGTATGCATAAATATATATACACCTATCTGTATATATTTTTGTTGTACCATATTTTTTGTGGCTATAGGTACATCTGTATCAACCTATTTAATTTTTCCTTTCACTTAATTTTCTTCTCTGTTTTCTGCATCATGAAGCAGACCACCATGTGTGTTTGAAATGGCTTTCAGTCAGTCACCACTACAGTACCAAGGTGGTGGAAGTGCAGTCTTATTAATGGGTTTAAACAACTGTCTTTGTTATGCTCCTGGGCCTAATTTTTGGCAATAGCAAATTGCTGAAACTCTGCTGAAATTGTTGCATTGAGTTTCCTGGAGCATTTTATGTGCTCTGAGGTTTTGGTCTTGTGTGAGTGAGCACAGGCTGGCAGCTGGGACAGCCCTAAACCACATCTGAAACACAAAAAGCAAATGTATTTCTGTTACCTCACTGACTGGGGAGTCCCCAAAGTAATACCTGGGCAGAGGGACAGCACAGACACAGGTACCATTACACCGGGAAGATCACTGGCCTCCCCTTCACACTGGTTTAGCAAGGGTCACTCCCAGCTGCAAGACTGAGTGTATTTTACAATCCTCCTCTCATATCTTCTGCTTCTAACCCATCCTCCCAGCAAGCCTAAAAGTCTTGTGGTTGTAAACATGGACTAAAACTCACAAAAATCCACAGGGCACAAGGGTTTTTTGGCCCTGTCTCCTCTTGTTTTCAGGAATTACTGTGTGAACCTCTCAGGTCAGGTTACATGCAGGTACCTCTTCCCCATGTTAAATGGAAATATTGTCAAAAAAATCAAGTGAGCCTCTTCCAGACAACGCTTTGGGGGGCACCTCAGTCATGGCATGGGGATAGGAGATACAGTTAAGTCACTATAGTAGAAAAAGTCAGTGTTTGATTTTCTCCTGAAAATCAAGATTTTCAAGGAATCAAATGAGAAAGGAAATCCAGGAGGACTGTCTTCCCGCAAATGACATCATGCAAATGAGACCTCATTCTCTCCTGGGAATGACAGTGAGTTTATTCGTGTTTGGTGAGCTCCAACCACAGGTGGCACTAGGGGATCACAAGTAGGTCTTTAAATACACCACTGTGCTCTTCCTTCTCTCTCTGTAGTTGTCTTCTTTACCTTCACGCTTTTTCAGGTGATATTTTCTAAAAATGGACAAGACTTTTCACTGACACAGGCTGGAGACACAGAGGTAAGAATCATGATGAGGATGGAAAGCTGATGGTGTTCTATTTTCTTCTTAATACTGGAGGGAGATCTGCTTAATGTGTGTATATCTGTGCAGAATGGTGTTAATTCTGTAAAGAAATGTGGATTAAATTATAGTTCTAAAAATCCCACAGGAATTAGATCTGTTAAGATACAGTAATTTTTCCTCCTATACATCGTCTCCACCAAACTCTAAATCCCCCACTCCTTTTGTGTTCCAACCTCATGTATATTGAGGAGACTTCATAGAACATTTCCACTGGTGGGCTCTGACAGCAGATTACTGCCTGTGTATTACAACTCCTTTATGTTTATCCATCTTTAAGTTGGGACAGAATCCTGGAGAACAAGATAAGTGCTGCTGCTGCTGCAAACACTTGTGGGAGCTGCTAAACTGCTAATCTTTGCTTAAAATTAACCTGGAAATAGTATGTGATACAGCAGTCTGCTTAAACAGAGTGTGCTTCCTGCAGGCTTGTAAGAAAGTCACTCCTTTTCTGCTTCAGTTCCCTACCTGAGCAGTAACTCTTCCTCCCTCATGAGCTTCTGCTCATAAAACCATTATTTACATGCTGCGGATCTGGGTGACATATAGATATCCAGATACTTTATTGAGTCTGCCCCACATCCTTGTGGAGTTGTCATCTTCTGTTATCCAGGGCCTGCTGCTTCCTGCCCAGCAAAGGCTTTAAAGTAGAGAGGTTGTGAGAAAAGACCCAAACTGTTTCAGATCTGCTTTGCCCTGTGTTTTTCTGGGCATACCTCGCCTTCTTGGTTTCCTAGGTTTTAATACTGTTTCTGACACAGATCTGAATGAAGCCATCACCTCTAATTTTTAGGACTGCATAATATCTCAGGATAATATATTTGTTATTTCAGAAGGGCCAGTGAAATGGGTCTTGGACACTGTGGGGCTGTTGGGGAACTCACCGAAGACATATATATGTCTTCTGATGGGTGAATTTGATCCAGAATGACTTTGCCTCAGGTTTCCTGAAACTAAAACAGAGGTAATTTATTTACTTTATTTTATTTATTTACTTTATTTATTTTTCTATAAGAAAGTGGTTATTACATAACACGCATGAATTATTACTAATTTTAATTCATTTGGAACATGTTTTGTAAAGTAGCACCACGTTAAAAAAAAATGACAAATTAGGTTGTCTTATTAAATGATAAAAAAATCACCTTTATGTGTGTCACCCTCTTCCATTACTGTCCCTCTTCTTTTGGTTTTACTTTGTCCTTGAAAGTAAGGTCACAGGTAAGATGAGTGTTGCTTGCATCAGAGGACGGTAACCTGCCTTATGCCATGTGCCAGAAGAGAGGTGAGGACACAGATTTACTAATGGCTTGGTATGTCATCTTGAGCTTTCACAAGTATTTCTTTTGAGCCACATTTCATTGTGCAACTCTAACTACACAAAAATGCATAATTAAGTTTTTAAAAAGGGGCAAGACAACATGTTCTCCACCCTCACATGATACCTGTGCTCCCTGCCTCTACCTGGGACTTTGTTCACTGCAGTAGCTGTTTCTGTCAAGAATTCATAGGCACAAAGGGTTAATGTACTTCATGTGAAGTGGTGGCTGCATCTATTTAAAAATGTATGAGATTATGTTCTCTGTTCACAGTATGTGTGCTAGAGCTGCTTGTGCTTTGCCAAGACCTTCCTGAAATGTGGGCAGTGTGGCACCTCAGTGTGGGCAGTGTGAGAGGAGCTTCTGATGGACTGGGTATCACTCTGTGGGGGGGAAAAAAGCCAGCCTTCCAAACAAGAGAGGGAGAGCATGGAAAATTTGGGGTTTGTTTAGGTTTCTTCCCTCCTTCCCTCCCTCCACAGTTCTTTATTTGTTTAAAGAATTTGTATGGTATGTGTGAACTATACAAGTAAAGCCCTGCCCCCTGCCATGTGCTGATGACACAGTTTAAATCACTCCCATGTGCTGTGTTCTCTACTCAGTGTACCCAACCACAGTAAATACATGCTGGTACTGCCGAGGGCCTGAAGTTGGCTCAGAAAAGCAAAGAGGAAACCAAAGCCTGAACTCAAATCTTTGTACCAGTGTAACACAGATCATTTTGTCTTTGCTGTCCCAGAGTGACTGAATATCAGAAGTGCTTGTTCATGGGTATTGATAAACTTTCAGATGATCATGGACTTTTCTAAGGGAAATAATGTTTTTACAGAAAGCTGAAGATATCATTTTCAAGGGTAAATGGGAGTGCAGGTTCCTGAGCTGACTTTATTTTCCTGGTGTCTCCAACGAAAAGGCCTGTTGCTGTCATGGTCAGGAGGAGAATGCACCTCCCAGCTGTTCCCTCCACTCTCCTGCCTCTCTGGGAGGTGAAACAGGGCCAGAGGGAGAGCCTGGCTGCCAGAGGCTGCCTTCCCTCTGGCTGAGACCAGCACTGTGTCCTCCCAGCTGCCAGGAGAAGGCTTCTGCTGGACAAAGAAAACTGAAAAGGTGCCTGGGAGTGAAGGTGAGGACGGTTGTCACACAGTCTCTGCTTAGTGCTGATCACTAGTGCAGCTTTTACACAGCTTGCAAAGAGTGTGATGTTGGGGTTGGAGAACTCAGCTCTCTTTGCAGAGTTTCAGAGGGAAAGTGTGTAGGGAACGTGGCACATGTGGTGGGATTAAGCCATGCAAGATTCAGGTACTTTGTGCTAACATATTTCTTGTCTTCCTTTATATCCCACTTGGGTGGATACTGGAGATAGCAATCCCATTTCATCTCATGTTCTTCAAAAACTGGGTAGAACAAGATAACATTTTCTGAGGTTGCATGTGGGTCTACAGTCAACAGATGCTAAAGGGCATTGTGATTTTCCCTGTAAACTCAGTTTTCTGAAACTGTATGATATTCATCCCTCACATGTTTTTAGGTCATCATATGTTTAAAGAGCCCTATGTACATCTGGAATACCTTTCACCTGTTTTTGTGTTATTCTGATTGTTTTATTTTGTATGGTTAGATAAGACAGATTTTTTTCAGTTCCCTTTCAAGAGCTCTTGTAGATTCAGACGTGCCAAGATCTTCTGTTCCAAAGCCCTCTGAAATAAATTAACTGAAACTTTCTTATACCACAGTGGTCTCTGGATAAGGTCCTAAATTAACAAAGGACAAAACTTGAAAATGTAAGTCCTTGGCTTTTAAGATGAAGTTGTCCTTACAAAAAACTCTTTAGTGGTTTGTAAGGAAAACATGTGCTTCCTCAGTAGTAAAACTTCACTCACATGAGACAGGTTCAGTGTTTGTTAAAATACAGGGATTTTGTTGTGTAATATCGTTCCCTTTTATATCCAAAGTTTTCTTGAACTCTTCCACTGCATAAGGAAAAGATAGAAGTAGAAAGGAAGAGGAGATCCATTTGCTGAGCTTCTGAACTTCTGATTGTTGTTCACCATAGGCCTTCAGATTTTTAGCTGCTATTGACCTGACAAAGTTGGTACTCAAAATTTGAGGGATGTGGTCAGCTACCAGGGTAAAATGATGGAGTTTCTGCTTTCCAATACTGAGGACTTCAAATGACTTAGACTATGGGGGAAGTGAGGGAACAGTGCAGGATGTGACCTAACTGGGGGGTGGAAAGTGAAATGTTTAACTCTGCAGTGTGGGTCTCAGATTTCAATATTTTTTTCCTTTTTGATTCAGATTTTTGGGCTGTCTACCAATTTTGTTATCATATTCCCACCTATAATGAAATGTCTCCAGGCTTGCTTTCTAGAACAAATGTACAGACATGTATGTGAACAATATAGTTCATGCCTGAATACTCATTCAAGACTACAAGGGTTCCTCCCTAAACATGTTACATTGGATATCATCTAGAAAAGTGAAGAAAAAGAATTATAGAAACTACTCATATCATATGTCAGGTAAGTCCTCTGGACAACACATAATAGGGGTGGCCAGAGATTTGAGTGACTATAAATTATTTAAATGTGAAAGGGAAAAAGAGAGGCTAATTCTATAATCAGTTGGTTGTGGACCTTCTTAGACACGTAGGTATTCAAATGAGGATCCATTCTTTGCTCTCATGAACCACTTGCTATTCAGGAAAACATTCCTGGGAATATCTTTGAATCATTTCATTTTTTCACTGAAATAAGCTGAAGATATTTTTGAAACATCTGTGTAAGCAGTAATGTAAAACCTTTGCCTGATTATCTCTAACTTCTATGGAATTCTGGTTTTTACACTTAGACTCAAAACCAGATAAGAATTAAAAAAAAATACTCATACAAAAAATTGTACTAAGCCAGAGTAAAATAGAGGCAGAATTCGATAAAAGAAAATCTCTATAGGAAGCAGGACTTTTTTCTTTCCTAGGAATTCAGGGTGGAGTTTTAAAATACTTAATTATACCAAGCTGTAATGTTTTATATAAATAAACCGTATTTTCTTGTCTCTGCCTTCTTACTCCCAGACTCATACTTTCTTTTATGTCCTGGGGGAGAAGAGAGGAAGGAGCAAGGGAAAACTTCTCAAGGTTAAGGTTTTCTCTCAAGAACTTGCTCTTTATATTGTAGTCTTTGCATAGTTTGGCCTAGCCTGTGTGTAGAGCAAGTAATAGTAACAGCTACGTCTTGGTCCTTTATACAGTTGTATCTTGTTTCGTGTCTGGGCCTCTGTGTCATGTCAGACAATGGCTGTTTGTGTCATCAATATTCACTCTACACTACGATTCCAGCTGATTTTCCTGGGATAGGGAATACAGTCAAACCTATGAATAATTTTACATTCTTGCACGCCCACATTATCCTATTATCAGAGCAACTTACAGATTTAAGTGCAGTTAAACCCTAACGGGTAGGTAAATGTTTTTATCCTTGTTTTGCAGACAAGAAAATGAAGGAAAGGTATGAAGGCTTTGTGATAGGTGACCAGTTAGGAATGATTGGAGTACCTTTGAAGTTTTGGCTTAAGCTTATTTTCTATAGTTCTATAGCAACTCTGTCATGAATTAAGGTTTTGTGAACTTCCTGGGATGATAACTAAAATTCCTGCTCTGATTGACAATGTGTTTCTTTGTATCGTGAGAAATGAATGAACATGAACATGGCAGAGTCAAACTACTATCCAAAATAAAATCTAATTTGGGACTTGCAGCATTATGACTTATTCCCCCACTGTTTGTGTTGATTTTGGTAGAAATTGAGTAAGAATTTTTGTGTTTCTGTCCAGCACCTTTCTCCCCTGTTAATATTTACTTCTTAATGGATATCATGATAACAACTGATTGCTTGCTTCTGCTGAACATATCATAATGTGTTTTCTGGAATTAATCCTCAGAATCTGAAAGCTGAATAAAAGTGAGATGGACTTAACTCTATGTAAATGCTAAAATGTATTAAAATTGCAATTTAATTAATGAAATAAAGTTTTAAACAAATAAAATTTCCTTGATGCCAGTTATTAAATACAATAATCCTCTGAGCTCTTTCCCACTCTGCCGTTGCCTTTTTATGAAGGAACATAGGAAATAGTCTTATTAAAATATAGTATTTCTGACCAAAAATAAAAGTAACTTTTTGCCTCCCAGTTTCTGACTACATTTAATTCTGCTTGTGCTTATGTTTTGTTAGGGCTGAAGAAGGAATAGGACAGATATCAGCATTACTTAAGGTAGGATTAGAACAAGTGCACACCCTCAGACTTCACGGTTGGTTACAGGGATGATCTTTGTTTGTTTGTTTGCCTACTGATTACAGCATTAAGAAGCACACATTCTTATAGAGACTCAGATGAATCTAAATGTAAATTGTTATTGATGCTTCAAGGCAATTTTGTGTCCTTAAAGTTCAGCTATTTGCGTTTCCTTCCTTATAGAAATTACATCTGAATGACCATGATAAATTATTCCAGTATGTATTCATCTTAGTCTATTTTAGTGCCTCTTTCTAAAGCAAGTAAGAATAAGCTTGTTTTTTCTAGTGTTTGTAAAATATGCAACTTTCTGTCTTTTTCAGTCAACTGAAAATCACATTCAAGTTTAAACAATTATTCAAAATACCTTATGCTACAGTCTGGTAAGATGCTGCCTGTGCTCAGAGTCAGTGAAATTCCCTAGAATGACTGAGTCCCCAACAATCATACTCTGTGTACAGAATCAGGATCAAAAAATTATTTTGTTTCCCATAATCTTAATAAAATGAGAAAGCTGAGGGATACCCATCCACCTCTTATCTATTCCTAGAAGATTCAGTCTGCATGATGAAGCTCGGAACCCGGGCTAACCTTCAGCATTTCCTTTTCAAGAGAGCAATAGGGAGAAGTTCTGTGGAGATGTTTGGAAAAGGTGCATTCTTTAAACCAAAATGTGAAGTTGCAGGTCTCTCAATTAGGCAAAAAATGTCTGAACATTCTTAATGTAAAGAAAATTATGAATCCATTACTGTGATTGAAAGACTATGATGTTTCCTTTGAACAAAGATGCAGATATTGTCACATTTCTTTTAGAATCAGCTGACTCTAAAGTCTTGTGGATTTGCTGATGAAGGGTACAAGATGAAGGGTAAGGGACATTAAATCCTTTGGGAGCAAAACCAAGCTTTGGAACCATAGCAGGAAAAAAATGTGAAGTTTAGGTATGGTAAAGACATTTTAATTTGAAAGCTAGTCATAGTCAGGGAAAGACTCATGATGAACCAGAAATTTTGCCTGCTTTATGTGTCGGTCCCTAAAGTTTATGTGATCATGGAGGCTGAGCCTGTCTAAAATGATTTATTAGATGGAAGTTGAGAACAACAAAGAAGATTAGAAAGATCAGAATTCATGAGCATAATCAAACCTTGACTGTTTCTGCAAGGAACAATACAGCACTAATCTCAGGAATACCTAAAATGCATGCAGGAGCAGAAATACTGTGCTAGCTTCTACTTGCTGTTGCTTACACCTGGGTGCTAATATTAAGTATGTTATTAAAAAGTTAAATAAGGCTTAGGCCAAGCCCTGAGCTGGCAAGATATACAGAAGAATGATGTATGATTCAGTCATACTTATTGTGTAAGGAAGAGAACATGCTCCAAAGGCCAAAGGGCACCTTCTCCTTTTTTTCACTGCTTTCTGAAAGGCAGGGCTCTGGGTGGAGGTTTCAGGGTGTTTAATGCAGCTGCTGTGTTGTGCTACATGCTACAATGTGTTAAATGCAAGTTTTCCATTCTTTTGTTCAGTCTTATTTGAAAGCTCTTAGAAGAATCCAGAGCAAACAGCTGCATGTCATGTCAGAGTCTTGTTTATCCATGGTCCATGGTTATCCAAACTGATGAGCCAGTGACAGTTTATTAACTCTCCAGTATGATTTGGGTTTCCTTTCTAGGCAGGGTAGTTGTGCAGTACCCACAGTCTCTTGGTGTAGACATAGTTTATATATCTGCACTGCAAGTGCTGTAGCAGGAGCACTGTTATAAATAGACCATTCTGTTTGTGATATGGCCTTAGTGTGGCTAAATGGAGACAGCTGGAGGTGAAAACACATGTGAGAAAAGAAGAAAATTATTACTCCATTCCCAAAGGACATTTGTGTTTTCAGTATTCTAGGTTAAGGAAGACAGTAAACAGAGAGTATCTGGAAAAATCTGTGTCTTCTCTGTGTACAACAACAGAGATATGGAGTCCCTAAGGGTAAAATGCCAACTTCCTCTTCATGGATGGAACAGCTATTAAATATCTTCAGTATTCAAAAATGAATGATGATCTTGATATTCGAGGCATAAACTTCATACTTGGATTAGACCATTAGACCATCCCTCCTTAAGCCTGGTGCAAACTGATTTGTACAGAAAAGGACGTGTAAGAGGAGGGTTGAACAACCTGTCTCCCTTTTATAGGAGCAGCCAGTATGGACAATGTGGAAGGGCACTGAAGCACAGTGGATGTTTCCTGTAGGAGAAGTGGGATGCAGTGTCCATGTGCTGGTGACCACAGCTGTAAAATAGAAGTGGTTCTTCTGTAAGTGTGATCAATTACTGCTTCTCTTACGCCATTTTAGTTTGGATAGTGATCTGTACCATAAGCAGTAAAAGTAAAAACGTAGCTGCATGAATGTTTGTCACTTATCTAGAATAGTGCACTACTCCTCAGCAACCTTTGGAAGCAGGTGGCTGCTGTACCCCCAAGACAGGGCTGGCAGACTGGGAACCAGTAAGCAAAAGGCAGCAGCTCAAAGTTACTTATAAAGGCCCTCTTGGCTGCTTCAGCTGGGACTTTCTGGAGCCTGCTTCTATAAATATACAACAATTCAATTGTCTAATTGCCATTACCAATGTGAATTCAATTTGTTTATATTTTTATACCATAGCATTAAGTCTTAGAATCTCGAACTGGTATAGATTCTTCTAATGAATACCAATCTCTCCAGATCTTGAGAGGCAGAAATGAAGTCATCAGAAGCAGATGGGGTATGGAACAAAGTGAAAAATAGAAGTAATTTTTAGTAAACTTGTTTTGCTTTTAATCCAATGTTGTTTATGCTGAATAATTTTCTCTGATCACCTGATCCACAAAAATTAAATTACAGTTCTGATTCCAAGAACTTTTGAGTCAGACTATTTGTGCTTGTTAAAAGTATTAGGGTGTTTTCACTGATAAGAGACTTCAATTGGGGATGGGATAGGATTTGAGGGAAAAATCACTTCATACTTCCCCTGAAATGCAGGAATCACTGCAAAAACTGGAAAGGGAGCCTAATCTTGCTCAGTCTTTCTCCTCTCAATAAGAGAATCTGATTAAAAAGGTATGATCTAGAATGATTTTTTTCTGCTCACTTTGAGCTAGACAGACACCTTTGAGGCAGAGAGACCTTATTTTTGGTGAGCAATGATTGGAACCCGAATATCAAAGCTTAGACTGACTTCCAACTCACTTGATGCAGAGTATTCTGCTAAGTACCTTGGGCCACAGGGCCACCTTAAATACCATCATTAATAGCTGTTAGTAGCTTATATGAGGAATTTCTTACATTTGCTCTAATTCATATGGAATTGTTGTTGATAGCTTTGCATGTGTACTTCCGTGGCAGGGATGGGACAGGAAATACTATTACACTTAACTGTGCATACAGGAATTACTCCATGGCATGTCTTCAAATGTGTGCACAAAGGAAGGATCTGTGAGAAAAAAGGTAGTTTTGCATCTGCACAGTGTTGTATTCCGTGGATTCTGCCGCAGGAAAATTCCCTGTGAAAGACATTCACCAGTACAAATCAATGTGAGGAAGGGAACAGAAGGGAAGAATAAGGCTAAGACCCATTATTATGTGATAGATGTTCGGAGCACTCTGTGAGGGATATTCTAGACCCCAGGGGTTGCAGTGCATCAGCTCTGCAGATGTCCTGAGGGTTGTGTAAAGAAGAGTCTTCCCCCCTGCGTTCCTTATCACTACCTTGCCAGGCTGCTTGGATGCTTCAGCATTTCCCTGTGACAGTAAGCTCTTCTGCAGACAAAAGTACCTGAAACAATAGAGAATTCTGCCCCAGAGTTCTCTACAAGGCTTACTCCTCATGGATTTGTGTGGCAGCTTGACCTAGTTTTGCAGGAACAAATCCAGACTTGTAGTCAGTACAGTTAATCTCCAGTTCTTCTTTTCAGATGGACTTAGCAAAGTTTATAACTGTCTTCAGATCTGTGCAGGATCATGTTCTTAGTCACTGCTCCATGTTGATACTGGCATTGTTTCAAATAAAATGAATACCTGAATAAACAACCCTGAAAAATATATGTGTAGATATATATGTTCAAGATTATATTTATTAGTTTGGCCTTTGGCCAAATGCTTAAGTACAACTGCTGTCTTAAAGAAAGATCAATCTCAGATAGTCACTAGCTTTAGGCAAACTCTTTCCTTTTAAAGCTTAGACCAGCCATGGTTCTTTGGATCATCCTATTTACTTGATTGAATAACCACTGATTTTAATATGACTGATAGTACAAGGAAGACTTTTTAGAATGGGGATATTAAATAGACTTAGTTAAGTAGCATGTTCTGTGCACTGGACAAATAAATAAATTTGCACTTCAGATTGGGAGGGTGGAAGGATAATGCACCCCAAATCAAAGCCTCTGAGGATTTAGAAGAACAAGTTAAAATGACTTCTATTAGCTAGGAATTAATTCTTGTCTCTCTCCCACAGCCTCTTCCTTAATAGTGAGCCAGATCTCCTGGTTTGGCAGTGATTCTTCAGTGTCCTGCACCTTGTCACACTTTCAGCCGAGTGCTACAGCAGCGTCAGTGGACGGCGTGACTTCATGTGAAATTGCTTAGTTTGAGTACACTGTATGATGCACTGTGAGCACATTAGAATGCTTTCTTTTCCTAATAATCCTCAGATAGGGGAAGAAAATAGTGCAGTGCTGTCTTCTCTCTCCTTTCAGAACCTGAAGAAAGCTGCTTATTATAACATGTGTCATTATGCTGTGGTCAACAGGGCTGCTTTCAGTCCCCCTCAGATGTACTGCATTATGTTTTCTGGAGCTGATGTTGATCACCATGATCTGTGCAGCTCAGCCTCATTGCAGCTATAATTAAGCCCTTCTGTTATAAACCAAATACTCTGAAAATAATTCTCTTCATTTACTGCACCTGCCAAGGGAGAGCTCCTGCAACCTTTAATGATGCAGGTAATCTTATTACTGCCAACACAAATACTTCATTACAGAAAGGCTACAGAACCATAACTAGAATATGCTGAAGCATTTTCCAGGAAGCTTTTGCCACCCTCCTGCTCCTCCACATCAAGATTTGATTTTTTTCAAGAAAAATATTGTCCTTTTGGGACAAGTTTAAGTAGTCTCTGGAGCAGGAGAATGGTCAGGGCTCAGAATGGTCAGTAGCTCAGATTAAATCATTCTCACAGGGACGTGCAGATGCAGCTTCAGGTGTTTACTTGAGAAAAAGAAACTCTATCTATGGCAAATATTGTAAGCATTTCCAACGCTGAGAAAGTCTGTTCACCTTTCCACTCACAAGCCCCAAACCTTTTGCTTTCATTCTACCACAAAGCAAAGCACCAAGGTCTTTTTATAGATAGAATTCTGGTTTCCAGTTAGATCAAACTATGTGTTTGTCCAGATCTCCATATAATCTTTCCCAGGTGACAATATGTAAGTAGGTGCTTAAAATACTGCAGTGGTAGAGACTTCTATTTGAAAAACCTGAGAAAATCAGCCATCAGCTGAGCCATCAGCTTTGTTACACGCTCACAAAGTATGAATCCCAGTCATGGTGAGAAGGTAAGTAGAGACTCTGATTTTAATTTCTCCACTTTAATTGTATGTTCTCCTCTTATAGCTGATTTCAATTCTAAACAGTGTTAGATATTTATTTTTGTAAAGCTGTGCCATTCATCTTTAATATAATCATCTAATTTACTCTATTAATGCCAGCTGCTACATTTGGCACAGGTCACCTGGAGTGTTTGGAACACTATTAATTTTTCCTTGAACTAACTCTAAAAATCCATAGAAGTCAGAGCACTCCAACTCCACAGTCAGGGAATGTTTATTTTTGTCCTCATTCCTGAATGCCTTCTTAGTTGGGAGAAGAAAATATCCAGTGGGAGATGGACTTTCATTTTGCTAGTAATTATTTATTTGTTTGTTTGTTTGTTTTCCAGAGTTGTCTTTGGAAAACCTGGTGGCTGCAGAGAACACTCTCCAGGGGAGTTACTCAAAGGGTGGAGGATTTATCTCAGCTAATGTCTGCCTGAAAACACTGAATCAATTTGTCTCATGAAAGTTTGGAAGGTAAATTTGTGTCTTACAAGTATGTAATAAGTGTCAATCACAACTGATCTTGACAGCACTGTCTTTCTAATTCTCCCCTCTATGAGGTTCTATGAAACATCAATACATCCAGATATTGATCTCTGTCATACCAAACTGTGTGGCTGTGGGGACATTGATCCATTGTGACTTTATGGGAGTGGCCACTTGGATTTTTCAGACCAAACAGCTGCTGCTCTGAATAAGATGCTTTTCAACAGGTTGGTACCTGCCTCGTCTCCTCTCTCTTGTATCTGAAATCTTCTAGGATGGGTTTTTACTGCTGAGGTAAGAGTGTGAAATGTTTTGTGTTTCCATTCTCTGGCAAACTTGGCTTAACACCCCCTCACCCCATCCCTGGCCTCACAGAAGGCAAGGGCAAGATTTGGAATTGCATAAGGTTTGTACAAGTTAGGACTAGTTTACTCTGAGACAGCAGAAAATACAAAAGCAAAAAAAAGTGGTGGCCTCAGCAACCAACAGCTGAAACATGGTGTGGAACAACTGTGATTTTTCTTGTGCTGTGGTTTTACATTTATTTCACACCACATATACTAGCATAGGTCCTGTCTCCTTCCAGCCCACTCTCTAATTATATCTTCTTAATCCACTGGAGAATGCATTGTTTTACCTGCTGTCCAAAACGTCCAACTAGAAAAATAAGATAAAGCATGACATTTAAACACATAAATTTTAACAAGTGGTTGTAGTTTGAATACTGAAAAAGCTTTTCCATAGCTGAGGAATTTCCAGGAGGTAGAGTAAATTCAGGCTTCTGGCACCCATATTCCGACTGGATTACCATTCTGCTGTAAAGCAGAGATCCTGATCTCTCAGAAAAATCTATTTTCCCAATGTATAACTGTCATGCATTTATTAAAGCTAGACAATAA
Organism: Pachyramphus minor; assembly: GCA_013397135.1. Taxonomy (NCBI): domain Eukaryota; kingdom Metazoa; phylum Chordata; class Aves; order Passeriformes; family Tyrannidae; genus Pachyramphus; species Pachyramphus minor. The sequence goes on along the minus strand of VYXB01005473.1, from coordinate 167,249 downwards.
TGTAAGACAGTTTTGACTAACTAGGTGAGTTACTGAAGGTGATAACATAATTAGCCATAGCTTATCAGAGGCTGCTACAGTTGCTAAAGGGAAAATAGTTTCATTTCTCCATCCGGATTATAAAGTGGATTTGAAATGCTGCTGCTTCTTCTTCTGCTGAATCAAAATAACTATTCTTCTGGTGAATCCAATCCACCCTAGGCATGCACTTCATGTGTAAGTGGTTAGCAGAGTGCTTCAGCAGGATCATCTGAGGTGTCTCGTGAGAGCTCTCCCAAGTAACATAGTTCTAGCTCACAGCATATCTTATCGAACGTTTTCTAAATGATCAAACTTCCACAAAAGGTTGAACAGGGAGTTCATGGTCCGTAAAGATCCTGTTTGATCAGCAGTGGTTCACCAGTTCAGGTCCAATCCCTACAGAGATTAACCTGAAACTGGCTTGCAGTTCCAGACAAATTTGGCAGATCCTGGTGTATTCTAAATTAGTAACCAACAAATGTTGCTACTTCAAATGTACAAATCATTCCTAACAGATTAAAAATCCCTTACATTTATTTTTGGACATTAACAGCTGTTTTATCTCACTTCTATGAGCAGATCTCTATCCAGAGGTTCATGCTAATTAGAAAAGGATATTGTGTGTATGTATATTAGTTTCAACTTTGTGTTTAACCTCTCCAGATTTCTTAGTGTTGATGACAAAAAAAGGCTTTCTTTCAGCCTAACCTCTTGAAACTACTTATCCTAATATTTATCCTAGTGTTATATTGCAGACAATCCCATTCCGTTAGCAAGTAATTAATGTGAGACTGTGTCACCAAACCCTGAGGCCTGTCACTGTTGTAACTGAGTGCTAATTTAAAGCATGTTTTACTCCTCGAATTATCTCTTTTGAAGAGAGTCTCTCTGCCAGAGTTGTGTACTGCTTTGTATTCTAAGTAATCATCTACAGTCCAGATTTCCTTTGGGAGAGGAAAAACAAACAAACAAAAATGAAAAGCCAAAATAAAGAGCTGGAGCCAAACCCTTTCAAATTAATGAGTTAAATACTTCAGACTTTTGTATTGTTACCCGATGTTGAGGCATGAAACTGCCTCCCATAGTTTCCTTTCCTCCCTTGTTAGTTAAAGCTTTTTTTTTTCTTTTTATGATCAGTTTTTACAAGTCCGATTTTTTCATCTTCATCAGAAATAATATGTTAAAGTTATTAAGCCAGCAAGGGCTGAATAGGTTTTTGGGCTTTTTTCACATCCCAGTCCTGTAACAAAAAAAGGCAGTGAACGTGAGATCATGTCCTTTTAAGGTAACAGTAATCTTTTTTCCAGTTCTAACAAATTTCAGACACATTTGAACAGAAAAGATCACGTTTCTGTGCTGTAGGTAGATGGCTCCAGCATTATTCATATGATTCTTTGTATATGTCTGTAGCAGTCCTTTAACAAGAGCAGTGAGCCAGCTCTGAAATACAATAGCACTCAGGGCCACCCTTTTATGTTTGTTTACTCATTTTTATGAGCCTTCCTCAGTTATTTGATTCACAAAGCTGAAGCATGCCAGAAGACAGCTCAAAAAATGCATTGGTTTCTTTTTTAAAAGAGGCCTGCTCTATTACCTCTCTGTACCAGGATATAGAGCTTTCTTACAGAACTTAAAATCTGTATTTTTTACCATATGGCTGGTTAAAGACATATTTGATCTGTGTCTATAGCAGTCTATCTCCACTGATTTTAATAGGTCTTCATTGCTATGGAGTCTCCACTGTTGAAGATCTGCTCTAGAGACCAAAATTATCATGTCTTGTGCACTGTTCAGATTAAGAAAAATGAGGCAAGATGAGAAAATGGAAGGGACAGCTGCTTATGGCATGTTCTGGTTATGGCAGAAGCAGCAGTAGAATTATCTACTGTTTATCTGCTGTAGTAGAATTATCCTTACAACCTGTAAACAACAGCTAGGTGAGAGAAATCTAATTTATGAGTCCAGCATTTTGCAAGTAAAGGTCACACAGTGGCCAATGGGTATCCAGCCTAATTCTGCTGATCATAGAAAAAAGATTTAATGGGAGATAAATTAACCATTGGAAAACCTCTATTCTTTCATTTCATCACGACGGTCTTTCTGAAGAGCTAAACCTATATATAAAAGTTATAAACCTTACTAGCAGCTGTAGTCTTATTGCAGAAATTATTTATAGAAAATTTTCTCACTTTCATTATGGAGAAGATTAATCAGGTGCAACCTGATGTGGCTGAAACAGCCCACTTGCATAGAGGTTTACTTAGAAATTGATACATAAATCACTCTATTCCGTGACCATGTGCCCACTAAACTGAGTGTTTTACTCTTCAGACTTTTGAATACTTAAAAAATAAGCAAAAGGGTCTAGACCTTTGGGTCTAGAACCTTACCTTTGTATATGTGTGTACAGTTCCTTGAATAAAGAGTTTGAATCATCCAGGTCCTACTGCACTAGAAGTAATTAATACTTAGAGGATAAGTATGGTTTTTCCTCCCATAAATTGATTTAATTTTCATACCCTTATTGCCTGGAGTGGCTCACTTCAGCAACCTTACAGAATTTGCTATGGTTTTGATTTATTCCACAACATCCTTATACCCTTCTAATCCTTACAGCTTTCACACATATGGAATTAGTTACAGATTTAATGCCCCATTGATATCAGTGAAGATATTTAATTTCTGACATCTTTAAAAGAAAGCAGATCAGAGTTTGAGGTATTTTCCCACTGCTAATTCTCATTTAGATATATTTTCTACTGCCATGTCAAATAATTTGACCTAAAAATATGACTATCTGAAAAGTAACAGGTGATAAATACGAGTATTGTAAGTGTAGTGAACATCTCTAAAAGTAAGGGGTAGGAGAATAGTTTTACTCTAGTTTACAAGGAGTCATTAACTCAATGGCCTAAAATCTGCAAATTGACATGTGCATTGAATGATTTGTTGCTACTAACTTTTTATTTCTTATTTTGAGAACCTATAAATCCAGTCCTGCTGTATAAATGGTCTCATAGTGTATCTGCCAATGGTGTTGGTGTCCTCTAGTCTATATCTCGAGGAAATACACTTTTTAAAAATTATGTACATATATATATATAAATTAAATGCTTTTAAAGGAAAGGTATGACAGGTTTGGAAAACCCAGGCCCTGTGGAGTTTTACATATCCTGATTTCTGAGGGACTGAATGAGTGGACATGAGGTTCCTAGCCATGTAGAAAATTACAGCTTTTATTTATCGTGTCAAACAGGTAAAAGAATTAGATTTTTGTTCTTTATCTGTACGTTTTCTGTTGCTTTGCTTGCTTGTTTGTTTGTTCATTTTAAAAAAAAAACATAGTGGTGGTTGATTTTTACAGGGTTTTTTTTTTTAATTCCTCTTTTTTTTAATGAAAATAATTTTTTGACCAGGTAATTATTGTCCATGTGGCTTGTCCATTTTTAGATTAGAGTATTATAGTCAGGGTAGCATTTCCTAATAAGCTGTGTGGATATTCAAAGTAGCTCCTGTAGAGCCAGCTGATAAAATGTGGCCAGCCTCTTGAGGGCTTGCACTGTCTTCTTGGAGAAACATTCACAAATTGAGGTTAATATATTATTAACATATTTGAAATAAGTTGTTATGGATTCCGGTGACATGTAATATAAAGGACATAATTATTAATGCAAACACTTTGTGTTTGTCTTGGTGGAATATCTGGAGTGGATAATTTGGGCTGACAGATACTTTTCTTTATCAGTGAGGTTCACAGAAATTTTATTTAGATGGGGATCTAGGTAGGCTTGGATAAGACAGTCCCACTAAGCCTCCATCCTCGCCAAATGTAGTCTAGGACTGAAGTTATATAATACATCAAAAGTTATTCTGCCTATATTCACTTCAATATTTCAGAAAATGAGATCACTTCTGTATTGAATTCTCTCTAAAATTTGTTTCAATCAGAAAGATTGTCTACCAGTTTTGCTATTACAGCATTTTCTACAAAGCAAGGCATTAGAAAACCAAGCTTCATACTCCAGCACGTTGCTTTTCCTTCTGCACAGGGGGGCCTGAGCTCAGTTAAGCACAGGTACATCACCAGTATTACTGTGCCTTCACCTTTGGCTTGTGCCTCTGAATTTCATGGAGGAAAGAAGTCTTAGCCATCCTAACAGTTCTGATTTAGTTCCTGGGTCAGATTTGTTAAAGGTAACTAAATATATGGTAGGATTTTGAAGGATACAAAAATAAATCGTTCCTCTTAGTGTACAAGGCCATTTATTCACATGGATTTGAAGTGATCCTACATTATATGGAGACTGTGAAAAAGCCTCTGAGCTGCTAATAGTTATTGCTCAAACCCAGTATGAATTATAGATGGTTTAATCAAAGAAATTGAAAAAGACTAATTTTATGCCTGTCTTTGAAATGTGAAAATGGAGAAATATCATGGGAATTTTCAAGTATCCAGCTTAATGGCAACTTCTTGAAACACATAAAATTAATAAGTACACGGAATATTTGTGAATTGTGTCAAAATCAGATTGGATTTCAGATTGCCAAATCCTTTCTGCAGGTATCATGCCTTGTGCAGGTGCCATTTATCTTGTAAATGTTGAGTCTCTCGTGATGCCCACCTAAGCAAACCAGAGGACAGGAGTCATGTAAGACTGCTATAGAATCAAAGCAAAATTGACTAAATAGCTGTTGTCTGTATGCCAATTATTGGTGATTAATTGTCACTGTAATTATGTGTTTTTCATAATGTTTTCTCCTATTTTCTGGATTAATTTATTTTTAAATTATTTTTTAATTAAAATTTGAATAAGAATATTGACTCATGAAATTGGTAGATGAGTTAATACTTTGAAAAAAAGTACTCCAGTACTCCAATGTGTACTTTCGAGGTCCTGTTTGGTTTCTAAGCAATCTTAATAAAGGTAAGACAAGTATGGGAAGGCAGTGACAGTGTAACATGTCCTGCTTTTAGAAGTATTGTAATGACTGCAAAGGCCTCTAGAAATCTCTGTCCCTGGATACTTGTATTCAGTTTGACTGACAAACTGAAAAATGAGATCTTTGGAGTCATCTGGAAATGGCTAAAATGTCCTGTTTGCTACAAAGTCCTAATGTGGGCAGCAGTGAGCAATGAGCAGGCTGTATTTTCCTAGAACAGTTCTGTGGATCCTTATGGAGAAGTGCATATGCTTTTAAATAAAGGCTGAAGAAACTCTTCCTATACACTGAAATTTGGTATGCTGTATGTTTTGTACATTCCAGTTTTGCACTGAACTCTGTTTTTTTTTGGTTTTGGTTTGGAATCTAAGATATTCTCTCCTCCCCAGAAATCCCACAGGCAGTAAAATTAGAAGTGTCCAACATGCAAACAAACACGCTGTAATTAAAAGCTGTTTCCTCTCCAAATCTTTTGTGGATTTCAGTAAGAAAAATGTTAAGAATAAACTCTTAAGCAAAGCTGATTTTTTTTATAGGTTTTTCTATCTCTAAAGGTACAAAAGTCTTAATTTACCATTGACAGTCGTAGCAGAAACAGCTGGTCTTAATTGAAGAAAATCTCTCCTGATATTTCCTCCTAGAAGTCAGACAAAACCAAATGCTGAATCTGCACACCTCTGAAACTTCATAGGTTCAGAGCTGGATCAGGCTGTGAACTTTGTATTTGGTCCATACCAGTATAAGAAACCAAGCAAAAAGGAGGAAAAATCAAAACAATTTTAGAAGTAATATGTATATTAAAACTCATTTAATTCATGCTCTTTGAAGGTTATGCATTCCTTCCTATTCCAAGAGCCTAAGACTATGCAATGTGCTCTCTGAGAAGTTCCTGTAAGCAGCCTTCAGTGGAAGGCTTTTGAGGCAGGTATTTTTGTCATAATGAGAACAGGCAACAGGCTGTCCTAATGAAATGCTTTTGAAGACTTCAGTATGATTTTATGGATTTCTGTTCTCTTGGCAACCTTTGGTGCCTGGTGCTGTGGAAGTATCAGCAGGTTCTGCAACCCAGGTCCCTTGTGGTAGAGAGTAAAGGGGCAGCAGAGACTGGTCAGTGTTTGTTGGCCTTGATGTGGTGGTGTTCCTCATTAGGAAAATGATGAAAGACTGGAAAGAGCCATGAAGGTCAAATGCTACACACTACATGTATATATAAAGCTGATATATATATATATATATATATATACATACATACATATGTGTGTGTGTTCTTTTACACCTTCTGGAATAACAAGAATCTGTTCTTTCAAATACCTGTCTGCTCTCCAGAACACTAGTTAGACAACTATAATTTTGGATGGCAGATCTGTGCTATTAGTCATGTGTACTTATTTATTAATTTTATTTTTTTTCCAAAAGGTGTAACTAAAGAAGCCACAGAGGTGAGAAGGCAGAGGTTACCCACTTACCTTTGCTAAACTCATGCTTGCTTAAGGTGAGCTGAATTTCCATGGGCTGAACATTATCCTACTTTGTTCTGCCTCTGCTTAGTGCATATCAAGCACAGCAGAACACAGCCAGGGAGAAATGTGGGCTGTAAGAAGGATGGGAGGGGGGAGACAGGCTGTAAGAAAGCCCTTACAATCCTTCCTACAAATCCTTGCATGCAGATGGAGTAAAATTGAAGAGCCCATCCATATATGAGCAACGAGAAGCAAAACCAGCATAAGCATTCTTGCACAGCTAATCAATAAACTAATACATCTTCATTAGCAAGGTAGCATTTTGTGTTACTGATATTAAATATCTGCTTTCTCTGTAGAGTCTTGCTGCAATTGTTATTGATGAATAAAACCCCTGTGGGTTGAAATTTTTGTCTTCTAAAAACTATAATCTTGATTGGATGGTTTTATTTTTTCTTGCATTATTTCTTGCCACGTCTCCAATTAAGCCAAAAATATTGAGTATATGTCACTTGACAAGTCTGGACACTGTATGTATGAGACAGTAGCAAAACGATGAAGTTATATTGGGGTTTGTGTATCACTTAGGGCTATTTTAAAAATGGATTTTGACTTGTGTCATTCATAGTTTAAATATGACCTGTTCAATAACATGTTCAGTAGTAATTAGATAATTTAATGTCTACTGACAGGTCTTTTGTGACTGAGACCCAATTTTAGCTCCACATACCAAGGAGCTTGCCAAGGAAAAGTAACTCTTTTACTCAGTAAGGAAGGATAATGGGTAACTTCTGGAATTAAGTGAAAAATTGAATCCAGCTTCCTGTGTGCACTTTAGGTCCCACACTGGGATTATAGAACCAGCTCTGAACTGCTTGGCTGCTGACAGTAAAGATTTTATGTGTGTCATGTTGAATTTTTAAAAAAAAAGTTCTTGAATCAAAAAGGTCAGTTTTACACTGAGTCCAGGCTGTTTGTTTAGGAATTTAAGTGCTTTGCTCTGGCTTGTCATCTCTGTAGCACTCAGGTTTAAGTAGGAATTTTGGAGGAAAAAACCAGTAATATACCAGTTTAAGGAAAGGGGAGAAAGAAAATAAGGTCATATGCAAACAGAATTTCAAAGTGTTAGCCTACTTTCCATCATTAACAATTTATCCACTGAAGAGCCCTTATTGGCCAAATGCTGGCTTGCCAAGGAGCTCACTATAAGAGGAATGTTATAAACACGGGAATAATTTCATTTCATTTTATTACTATATGTTAATATATATAGTAATAAATGCTTATAGGTTTATATAAGCAATGCATAGTCAGTGCCTTTAGCAATGAAGGTGCTTCTGCCCTTGGCATGAGCCAGCAAATAGAAGTAAGTATGCTTTTTCATGTATTCAACATGTTAAAATATTTATAGGCTGTCTTCTGTGGCACATAACCTATTGCATTATAGGTCATCTTTTCTGTAGTGTTTCGTTCTGAGAACTGCTTGGCTGTGCCATGTAATCAGTGGGAGCAGACACGTGAGACCCCTGCAAAAAGGAAATGCCATCATTTCTAATCTGTGCATATAAATGGATCATGCAAGTCTTAAGACCTGTGTGAAAATCAGCTTTGAAAAATTTTAAAAGTCTGTATTAAAGGCTTCTTCATTTTAACATAGCTTGCTCCCACAGAGGCTTTCTGCAATGCTCCATTAATCAAGAAAAGCTTCATTAATCAAGATACAGTCTGAATTTTTGAAAACATATTTAAATTAAATGCTCAGTCCTGACAGAATATATATGCTAATGTATTTAGCTAGAAGAGTGTGAGACTCTCAGTCAAGAGATCAGCTGATCTCCATGCAGACTTCCAAACAGGATGTCTTTAACTTTGATTTTTAGGTTTCTTTTGGTATGAGACAGATTTACAGTCTTTTTATTTGTAAAGGATTTATTTATTTATTTGTTGATTTATTTATTTTTGTATATAAAACTCCTGTATGCACTGATTGGAGAATATTTTCTTTGAAATTCACACATTTTCTTGTGTGAATTCCACAAGAAAATAACCAGGAAGCCCTATGATGTGATATTGTAACCAGACTCTCACTTAACTACTCATTTGTCTTTTAACTCGGTCGTGGGAAGAGTAATTACTAACCTAATTCCATGCATTTGCTGCCTTTAGAGATCAATCCTTCTCCAAGCAAAGTCAATAACAAAACTTTATTGATTTTCCTGGGACCAGTTCAGACCCTTTACATACAAGTGAGAACTCATACCATCATGTGTTTTTTTTGTACAATTGCTGAAATATTCCAACATTTTTGTCCAAGCACAGATCCTGATATACTTTGTAAAAGGAAATTCAGGAGGCAGCTGACTTCTCCAAAGAGCTGTAGCAAGTCAAACATACAGCCAGGATTTCCAGTCCACTGAACCACAGTATGTACGAGGTCTCCACTGTGAACATGTGGCATGAAGATGTAGATTATCAATATCTTATTAATATACTTGATAATTATTGCTTTCAACTACTTAAAAGACTGATTTTTCTTTCCCAGAGATAGATAAGGACTGAAGTTTTCAGCAGAAATCAAATAGGTTATAAACCAAATATTTTTGGGAGCCAGTCTAGTTTAATACAAGAACAATCACCCTTTATGTCAAGAAGTAGGAATTTTTGAACTGTCTGTGCTGTTGAATGTGCTGTGAATCCAGATTCTTTTTGGAGTAAATATGATAAAGAGATGAGGGACTGAGACTTTTTTTAAGGTGTTGATGTCCTTCTCGGTTTTGGTCTCTAGATCAGTTTTAATATTTGGCAACCGCCAAGAGCTGTTCTAAAACCCATCAGTTGTGTCTGTAAAAACATTTGGGTGCTCTTAATTTTTAATCTTCAGGCAGAAGTTCTAAAGGCAGAGATACACAGGAGTCAACAAGGAAACTGCTGGAGAGTGTTAAGAGAAAGTCAAAAAGATGAAGGTATATGGTAGATGGCTTAAGTTAAAGAGATACTTAAACTGTTATCCCAACATAGAGAGCTGAAGAGGAAAAGGACTACCAGTAAAACATATTTTAAGATAGTCTCTCCCTGCTGGGATTTCTATCAGAGGAAAACCTGAATATGGTAATTAAAAACTTTAAACAAAGAATATGCAAAATAACGAGAAATGCATGTAGTCTGGGAATTGAGTCAATGAATGCACACAGAATGAGGTTTGTCTACAGTCTAGCAGCTTTCAGCTGAACTGCCTTGGCTCTGTGTAAATGGCTGGGAAATGATTCATAAGCCATTCTGAATTTTCAGATCGGGGTCTTATAGAATGAACAGCAAAGCACAACCTCTGCATCTACAACAACCCTAGGCTTAGTAAGCTATAAGCATTGTAGCTCCCAAAGGTCTCATATGTAGTTTCAGTTTAATTAGGCTATTAAAAGAAAACAAGCTTGTTCTTGACATTTATGAATATGTAGTGTTCTGTCTTTTTTTGTGTGAGCAAGCTTGTATCTTCATCCTGTCTCCATACATTTTTTGTGTGTGCAGGTAAACTGTGTTTGAAGTTATCCTCTGTTTTATAGAAATTAGCTGAACCCAGTAAAATAGCTCTTCTAAATACCATTCTAAACATAAAGGCCCTGCTGACGTATAGCTGGATATTGTGGGAACTAATTTATTAAGTACAGAACTAGTAATTTCTTTACTAGAGAATCCTACAGCTTTATCACATTGTCCTGCATTAAAGTAATGATGCATCAAGCTCCCCATTAGTTAGTGAGGAAGAAACCCTTAGGGCAATTGAAATGAAACAACTTAATGTACAGAGTACCTGGAAAAAAAATTACAAGGCTAGACAAGAAGAATGTTGCTACGCTGGAGGTCTGTAACCACAGTCTCCAGCAGCCAGGAGCCCTTGCCATACAAAAGCAGCTGTTATGGACAGTTCTTCCTTGTAGCAAAAAGATTTGTAAATTTATATTTGAAACTGTCTGCACAAGACAGCTTCATTAATATATTTCAGCATGGGATATTGAAAAAATTCATGACACTCTCAATTAACCTTTGGTGTGCAACCCCCTTTTTTTTCATAATAATAATATGAAGTTGTCTAATAAGCAGGTTGGTTAGTAGTAAATAAATAAATTTCAAAATGTCAAAGGGTGTTCTGGAGAGATTTCTGTACATTTATACTGTTTGATTTAACAAAACTGGATACCAAAGTTTGTTCAACAATCGTTTTTGCAAGGAACTTTAACAGGTCTTTCCATTGGTTTATATTTGCTTCCCTAAGAAATGGAGGTAAATTTTCACAACCCAGATTATGAGTACAAGAATTAAACTTCTTTTTTGGTTGTTGTCAATACAAAGACAGCTTTATGTGTGAGTCAAAGAACAAGTTACAGTGAAACGATACAATTTCTGTTTCTCTCTCAGGTTTCATTCCTAAACCATAATTAGCAAATGTGTTTGCTAATTATGGACTGTAATAAATAGAATATAAATGGAATTTCCTTGTGAAATTTCAAATATGTTAGATTTTTAAGGAGCAAAATTTTGCTGCTAATTGATTACATGAGTCATTTTATGTGTGTTAGTGGGCGGGAGACAGAAATAGGACGTTTCATGAAGAAACAACACAGATAGATACACATAGATATTTTCTGCACTCAAATCATAGAGCAACACATAGGAAATAAATCAAAAGTATGAAAGAAAAAGTAAGTGTGAGTACCCTGATACTATATATCCTATACAGGTCAAAACTAGGCTCAGGTGATTTCTCTGAGTTTCTTAAATATCATGTTACTTTGCATGAGATGCCAGTAATTTACATTTTCATTTACGTACAGATACTGAGCAGGATGTGTTATTTATCTCCTCCATACCCTGCTGGGTATCTCTTTGTTATTATTCATCACAATTGAAGTTATTTTTCTAGAGCTAGTATTTCTAGAACTATATATGTTTTATATATAAAAATATTTATTTATATATGTATAGTATAGAACAACTTTATATGTAGAACTAGTAGGCAAGTGCAAAAAACCTGCAGGTTCAATTATTTTTGCTTGCCTTATTGCTTCAGCTTGTGAAGACAGAGAAGCTGACTGACTATTGAGAATTACTCAGGAGTGGTAGATTGAAGTGGCAATTACTCTTACACCCTTGACTGGAGTTCTCTCTCATGCTCCTTTATAGCAACTGGTATGTTTCTTTCATTGTTGATGCACAGCATGAAAATTCACATTGAGAGATGTTCTACTGTAATTTTGAAAGTGCAACATTTCTGTGCTGATACATCAGTTATTTTAATGTTACATAATTATTATTATCAATACTGCTTTCTTACAGTTGTGTCTGAGGCAACATTAGTGCATCTATTAACGTACACATTAGTATGTACACCTGAAATACACTGTCATATGTTGCCTGAAGTTATTTAACTCTTAAATCCTAGGGGCTTGAAGTTCATGCAATTTTTATATCTTAGGAGCAAGTTACAAACTTTTGTTGATAGCAGTAGGACCTACTTGCTATGATGTTCTCCTTCATGGGGCTCGGGGTTTAAATTAAAAATACAACTAAAATCAGAAGGAGTAAACCCAAGAGTAAGAATGTATGGGAGATAATATGTTCCAATTCTACATTCCTCTCAAAGGGAGCTTTATAGCCAGCAATGAATTATAGGGAGAAAAGTAGGGATCAGAGAGTCTCTAAAGTCAGGTGTTTGTATGATTACTGTTCTTTTCACCAGGATCTGTGGTTTAAATACCAGAACGGTAACAGATGTGTCAGCATCTTTAAAGTTTACAGCTCTGTTTATAATTTTGCTTTGTTAAAATTTTAATACTTTGAAGTACATCATACAAGTTCACGTGGCATAAGTATTGCTAGAATTACTTAAGGAGGATTTGAAGAATTCTATCCTTAGCCATTTCCTACAGGCAGCCTTTCAAATTCACTTTATTGACTTCAAACTATTTCAATTTCTACTTGTATAATTTTACAAGAAATATGACAAATGTAACTGTTTTCCAAATGTTTTATGTCCCTAATGAGGAGCAAAAGGTCAAGGACTTCGGAGTGGAGGGGGAAACCAATTACTCTTGCTACTGTGCCTTGGAATAGTGTTTGCAACTTGCACTCATTTTCTACCAGCAGGATTACAGGACAGTTAATTTCCTTAGAAAGTTTATGAGGCTCAAAGGATTGGTTTTTGTATTTTTTTTCAATGTTTGTTGTTCTTGCTTGAAAGAGGCTGAGAAATATTCCCTCTCCTATTCTTATATGTGCATAACATATAGCTAAAAAAAAAAAGCTTTTTAGAATATCTAGAACTTGAAGGTTAGATTATCTTTTAAGGTCATTAGGTGCTTTAAGCTGCAGATAGAAGTCTGACTGATTTTTCAAATGCATTTCTATGCCTACCTTGTCAGTAGAGCTGATATGCCTATCCTATGAGGTATTTGTTAAAATCCTAATTGCCTATCTGCTTCTTAGGCACATTAATTAAAAATCTGGTTCTGAAAGTCATTAAGGGCTATGAAGGAAGGCAGTCACTGGAAAATAAAGAAAAGGTCAGAAGGAAAACCAGGTCAGTGCCATTAGCAAACTCGATAAATTCTTCTCATGTTTGATTTTGCACAGCTGACTTGAAGGCTGGATACTGACGGAATCATAGAGAGGTTTGGGTTGGAAGGGAACTTTGAAGATCTTCTACTTCATCCTCATGCCATGGGCAGAGACATCTTTTACTAGACCAGATTGCTCAAAGCCCTGTGATGTATGAAAAAAAGGTGGGTAAGAGCTTTCTTTTCCTATATAATAACCTACTAAATTTTCCCAATGCAAGGAGCAAGGTCAGAACGCAGGGATCTGATTTTGAAAATATAAGCCTGGCTCCTGTTTAAGTAAGACTTATCAGCTCTCACTGGGGCATTGGGCACCTCTCTGCAGTAGTAGAAGATCATTTCAGCTATTTCAGTTTATGCCCAGCGGATATGGAGCTGGGGAATCAATGCTTCTGCCCAAACAACTATGCTCTTAAATATCCCAGTGGTGCTACATCTTCAGACACATCCCATGGTGCTTCACAGTGGCAAGGGGAAGGCAAAGACAAGGTCTGCCTGGGATGCAGCTGCTCCATGATCCCATCACCACAGCGTGGGCCAGGTCTCAGCGGGGCTCTCGTCCTCACAGGGGGGATTCAGGACCCTGCTGCTCTTCATCTGACATGTCATCCAGGTGGAAGTCATGCATCAGTGACCAGAGAACTGCATCCATGGGCTTCTGTAACATGCTTTAAACATGGCCTCATAGCCTGAGACTAACTCGGGGAGTGTTAAAGATCATTTAGGGTCAAATGCAGTTTTAGCTGCATAGTGAGCAGCCTTGTAAGAGAAAATGTAGCCTTCAGCTGGGGTCTGCTCCATGGGTCATGGTAAGGATGGGGGAGAGAAGAGAGAGAGATTTAATCTTCAAACTTTCTTTCCAAAATGGCTAAAGACTGCAGAGTCTGAGGCCTGCAGCCCTGTAACCTGTAAAGACTGAAAAGGGATATGCCTGATATGCCAGGTGGCCTTTAAAAACATACGGTTCCATCAGACTGGAACAGAGCTGCTTAATGCACTAATTCTTCTCTTCCATTGCTGAGTTCTCTTCTTCTATCACATGTCCTCCAAAGTCCATGGCTTTTCTGAAAACTGATACACCTAAATGTCAAAACCATCTGAGGATTTATACAGTCTGTCTGCCGTTTAGTTGTTTTTTTTAAATTTATTTATTTTCCCTCTCACTTGGATGTTTCCAAACATAAATAAAGTAGCACTAGTAGGCCTACAAATAGAAATTGGTGGTCCAGCTTTTAATATGCCTGTTGCTTTCCATGCTCCCAATTTGAATATGTGATTGATATAAATCCATTCTAAATCTTATGTGTTCTGTACTCATGTCACCTCTTTCTAACTTTAACTAAACCAAACATAATTTAAAGCATTTGAAAACAAGAATTTTGAGAAATCACTAGGTGAATGTGGCTATTTAAGTACCACACCAACCAATTCAGGCAAATAAGAGTGGTTTCTTTCTGAAATAGCCTCATACTTTGGGTAGAAATTTTGTCTGCAGGGGAGACCATTACATGAGATGCATGCTGTGGTAGAATTAAGCAAACTTCAAGCTGTAATTCACTGGTAGAACAGAAAATTGTATCATAGAAGATCTGGAGTTTATATATAAAGATGGAACTAAGCTCTCTATGATTAAAGACTGTGCAGACATCCCTCTGTGACTAAGCTCAGTCATCAATGAACTTAATTCCCATGATCTAAAACCTTTGCTGATTTACTCTGGTGTAAATGAGCAGAAATTCCAGAGGAAATCTAGTTGTATTTCCCTGTAATGGAGAGCACAAACCTCTGTAATGGCAGCACAATATGGCAGGGTTTTGACTGCCACTTGACTCCAAATGCTGTTTTACTTGACCTTCAAATTGCACAGTCCCTTCCTAACAGCGTTTCTATTGCTCCTCCTGAGGAACAATACAATTGATTGGAGAGATACTGCACTAAAGAGATGGGGAGATAAATGAGCCAATAAATGGTAACTGATTCCTTGAGTGGAGTTTAACTAGCACAGCCTATGTAAAGAAGTGGAGTGATAGGAATGTTTTGGTCGGGTGTTTTTTTGGTTTTACTGCCAGCATGACAGATCAAAGTCTTCCTGTGAATGGGGGTGGGGAGAGAGATGGATGGATTTTGGTTCTTTATTTGGTTTCAATTTAATTGAATGGCATAGGAGGATGTATTTTTTATTAGGCACAGACCACCATCAAACAAACAAATAAATAAAAACCTCCTGGCAGTTGTTTCTGAACATTTTGGATTTCTGGTTTTGAGGTTGGGGGTTTTTTTATATCTCTAAGAATGTAAGAGTATAATTCTGGTTTTGGTTTCTGTAGCCAAAGACTTGAAGTAGAGTCACAGTGCCTTTTTTTTTTTTTTTGGTGCAGGATAAATTCCAGCTTTTCTTTGCAAAACATGCCTAATGAGACACTAAACAGAAATGTTGTGAGAAGAGATTGATGCTGTTCTCCTTTCAGCCACAGCTACAGTCTCCAGACTGGTCCACAGCAGCAATTGTACACCTTAGACTCAAACTATTTTGCTCTCACTTTCCATTTCTGTCCACTGGCAGAGGAGCATTCTGTATTAACACTGCATATGGTCTGTCCACACCTTTCCTCACCCAAGGATATCAAGGAATTTTGAGTTTTCTGATACGGAATTTTATATTTATATGTAAACATTCATGTGTAAATAAATGTGCACCCCCCCAAACATGGTATTTTCTAAAGGTCTTGCAAACACAGTATTTAAATAACAATCATGGTGTGTTATGCTTATGCCATTTCTTGCTCTGCAGTTTGCAAAGCCTGTGCCAGAAATGTATGCCCAGGAAGGGGCTGTGGAAGATCTGATGTGCAACAGTTTGCCCTGTGATAAGAATGGTCAACTACTTTTATTCTCTTTCATGGCTGCAGCAGCCTGTAAGAACGTGCTGAAGTGCCTGGAAAATTAACTTATAAAATATGAAGCAGTTCAGTGTATTACTATCTTTCACAGGCTGCACTTGGCATTACGATTTGGGTGTCTCACTCTAGTGACAGAGACAGTAAAAAGAGCAGACAATGGAGTACAACAGTCTCTAAATCTGTTGTGAACATAATGAAAATGGGAAATGCTGCAGTGTAAACCTGAATTATTCTCAGTGCAGTCTTTAGATTGAGATTCTTTGATAGGACGACCCCATGGTTTCCTTTGTCATAACTCAAACTAGCCACAGACTTGTAGTTTATGAGAATTCTCTGGGCAGTGTCAGTGACTGATGAATTCCCAGGACCCCTGGTACATGTTGTCAAGGGATTTGGTTCAATGATGAATTTCTTTGTTCTTTTCCAAAATCTACTCCTGTTTCAGGAAAGGAAAAAGAGAAAAGACTGCTTCTGGAAATGCTAGTTCATCTCTGCTGTCACATCTAGAAATAATTCTTCTTGCCAGAGTGGTGTGTCCAGGCAAGGAATCAAATATTTATTACTTTTTAACACCCCGCCCCATTGCAGATAAGAATCGAAGTAATTTTTCAATCAGGCAAGAGTGGAGAATCAAGAAAATAGCTGGATTGCACTGGTTTGATCCAATGTCCACTAGAGACCCTCTTTATTTGCATGTTTGGTTTTACATTTTCTGAGTAACCATCTGCCCTCACTCTCTGTTTTCCCAGCCCTTTGCAGCTCTTTGCTGGTGCAGAAACAGCAGTACAGTTCAAATATTTTCTCATTTGAGTATGTGAGTTAGCAGTGCATATACTACCTCCTATAATTCTAAACCTACTGCCTGCATTTGTGTCTGTTAGAAAATGAGTATGGGAAGCTTACTAATCAGGTAAGTCCCCAAACGGCTTCTCTTTATATTCCTCCTATTAAATAGCTTTCCTCCATTTCTTAAATTAAGTGTTTCATATTTGGACAGTAGATCAAGCTGGCCTTGCTGCTATAATTGTCATCTTAAAAGAACAGGTTTTTTATGAGAGCTCATATTGCTAATAGCAAACTGAATATGCTTGGGGAACTGCCTGACGTGTTTCATCAGCATTTTCACTTGCCTTTCCTAGAAGTATTATGTAAAATTTGTCTTGTCTTTTGTGGTTTTGCCTTCTAAATATCTTAGCAGCTCCAATGCTGTAAAATGCAAGTTTAGCATGTTAGTTGAAGGGAAAGTAGAAGTAGTTGAGTACAAAAAGTGGACACAGAAATGAAGAAAACCAATTCCACTGGACACAGTGGGTGGCAAAACCTCAACAGGTGCAGGCAGTGTTACCCCAGGGTACAGCTTTATGTTACAAGCTGTGCAATAGAATGCACATTTTTTCTGCTTTGACAATCTATGCCTTCAGCATCATGCTTAATAGAGCACCTAGACCTATATTCTACTCCCTGATGTGTCTTGCTGCTTAATTATACAGTATCCATTTGATATTTGATCATATTTTTCTGCAGGAACAGTTTTGAAAATAATTACTCAACATGAGCACAGAATTATTTTAGGGTGGTTTACAGTGACAATTTCCTGACTGACATTTCTGCAGAGGTAGAGGCACAGCAAATTGTCAATTCATTAAAAAAAGTTGTGGATGGATGGAAGAGTGCTTTCCACATACAAATTTGAGCTTTTATCTGTAAAAAGAAGAAAGAAATGTCAGGAAAAAAAAAAAAAGGGTTATAGGCTCAGGATCCTTTTCTGACCTATTATTGTTAGACATGAAGAATGCTAACTAACAAAGCCTAGATACCTGAGAAACAAGATGTATGCTGCTTCTTTTTTCTTGGTGCTGTGGTAGCTGTCACAAGGTCCGGAGAAGGTCGAGGTGGTTGTGTCTTTTGTGGCAGAAGAGGAGGCTCTCTGCAGATGGAAGAGCCCCAGGGCCCAGTGCTTCAGTTCTCAGGGGAGGGATGCAGAGGACTGTGCTCTTTCCTCAGGCCAACCACTCATTTTGGTGACTGCAGCTGTATTGTTTTCATTTCCTTTGGTCTCTATTTGCCGGTGTTTAAAGCCCAGTTTTAAACACTGCCACTACATTGTAATACCTCTGCTTCTCTTTCAGGTTTCTGGTTTGGTTTTTGAGGATTTTTTTTAAAAGGTAGGTGAGGGTACAAGGAGAGTGATAGTGTCAAGGCTAAGGTCTGTCAAAGTGATTCAAAATTCAGTGTTCGTTTCTCCTGAAAAAGGCTTTGGACACATGTAAATAATAACAAAAAAATCAATTAGAACAACCAAAACTCTTTTCTCTAAAAGTACCCCTAACTAAGATGGATGTTTCAATTTTAATTTTGGTCCTCACCAAATTTGCAATCACCCAAAGTATTTTTCCTCCAATTTTGAGGGCATTTTGCTATTGTAAAGAAGACTAGGATTTCCCAACAAATATATTTCTCAGGATTTTGTAAATGTAAGTTTTTAAGCATGTTTTGCCTTACTGCGGCATTCAGTAATGAAAATATTGATCTTATTAACTGTGCTAATTAGAGCTGAACAAAATACCTCCAGCAACAGCTAGTGAATATGCAATGAAATAACAATTCTGAAATTGCTTTGCCAGTGTTTACAGGAGATGAATATTGTCAAGGATAAGTTTGCTATCAGGAACACTGTGAGAAGAGAGAGTGGTAAATATTTGCACACTCTAAATTTTAAATTCATATTTTAGTATTAAAAGTTTCCCTTGTAAAATCAAATAATGTATTTTTGTTTTTCAACTAATCTGCTTAATAGGAGAAACAGAATTAAGCAGGTTTTGCTATATGAGTTCAAATGAGAGTAATCCCCTGCTGTCATAGTCTGTGATGGGTGTATTTACAAACTTTCTAGAGAAGCCTTGGATAGTTTGGAAACACAGAGCGTTGATGTTTGGGAAGAAATTGTTTGCTCTCTTCTGGCAATGGTGCTGTGTGCAGCATATGATGTTAAAGGTTGAGCATGCACAGGGTTTACAGGAAATATGCTTTATGAACGCATGAAAAGATGATTCTATAAAATACCTTGGGGAAAGGCTGAAGAAGATTCATTCTGATAATAATGTAAGATTCCACTGAACTTTGAAGCAATAAGTCACCTTTGCTTCTGAGTACCAGTTGTGAGATACCCTTGTCTTTTAGCAGGTGGCAAAAATGCCTGTGAGGAGAGATTCCAGGCTCATTGCTTTTAGACATGGTCAGCAGTATAAGCACTGAGATTTTACTCTGAGCTGTTAAATGTTGTTCTACCACTTTCTTTTACACTACAAATCTTATTCTGGCATGTGTTCCTGCAGTAGAGCTAATAGTTGCCACTGTTGTAATGAGCCATTTCATTACTAAAATGTTGTAGCCATTTTAAGCAGTATATGCAGTACTCATATTAATAATTCATTGGTGTAGCAATTAGTTATATTTAGTTCTAACTATTTAGTTTATATTTGTGAAGAGTTTTTCAAATGAAAGTATGTCTTAAGGATTTTCATTGATACTATGACTCTCTGAGGATTTTTTTTGGTTGTAGCAAAGAGTTGGTTTTAGACTCATTTCTAACATATGAGGGCAGAATGAAAGATGTACCAAATTTATGATGCTGTGGTGGCCAAAAACAGGCAGACTTAAATCCAAAGTCTGTCATGTGCTCTTTAAAACCTGGCATTTTGCCGTATTTTTGTTGGAGAAGCACTGACTATTGGGTAACAAGAATGAAACTTCTTAATTAACAACATAATTCTTGTGTGGGTTTTTTGTTTTGGTTGGTTCTTTTTTGTTTTGGGTTTTTTTTTTCAGAATAAAGAATTAGCTAATCACTTTCCTTTTTTGTTTCTCATTATTATTTTCAATGTTTACTTCCTTGGCCCATGGTATATTGTAAATTTATGTTCCTGTATCTCAGTTCTTCACATACTTTTCCAGTCCCGGTTCTGCAGCTCAGAAATGGAATTCATTCATAACGGTTTCATTTTTAGGCATCAATCCCACAAAGTCTCTGGCATATAAGAATGTTGATGGGATGACTCACATGCATACAATTAAGCTTGTGTTTATCTAATTGTAGGATCAGAGCTTTAGTCACTAGTAGAAATGTATATTTGATTTCCTGGTGGATATAGGGAAAGATGTATTCCTAGTGGGAGAGACAGAGAGAGGGTAGTGATCAGGGAACAGGGACAAGTCCCTGCCCTCTCACATGTTTATTCAAAATGACAATTTTTTTGCAAAATGAGAGCCTTAAATTTCAGGATTTTTTTTTCTTAGTATCAATGATTATTCTAAAAAGGGAAACATAAAAAAAATCATAACAATAAAGTAGAAGAGATGACCAAGATAGGTCAAAAGCTTATACTCCCTGGCTAGATGACTTTCCCTCATGAGATTCCTCGGCATGTTTAGTGCTAATGAAACCAACAAAAGTCACTGTGAGACTCAGCTCTACTGTGCTTCTGCTCTTGGCATTGGAAACAATAAAAATTGCAATCTCAATGCTGACCTCTGGATGCTCCAGGTTCTATTTTCTTGGATTTTTATGTGCATGCATGCTGTTTTCATTATTATAATACTCATAAGAGTATCTGCTCTGTATGTTTGTTATGAGTGTGAAGCCCTGACCTATATCTGCATATGTACCTTGCCATGCTTCTGTTAGTGTTCGGCTGCTCTGTGGCTGTCCTGTATTTCTTCCCTGTTCTCATACAATGGTCAGATGTGGCCTTGTGTAAAGCAGAGTTTATTGCTGCATTGTTCTGCCACTCCTTAATGGAATTTCTTGTCTGCTTTATATCCCGTGTCCTCTGTGGCTGCCATAGCTGGTGTTGAGTCTGGAAGAAACTTCCTAGACTCTCTATTGGCTTCCTCTGATTATATTTTACTAGTAAACTCAGGAGAGTTTTGTTCCAACTACTTTACAGTTGTGCATTCTTTATGATCCTTCCCAAAGACTGCACTGACCTTTCTTTACTTTAAAGAACAAGCACATCATTTGTCCATGAGGGTTTGGGGCTTGAAAGAGCAAGCAGAGATGGGTAACAGAAAAGGCAGTAGTTTCCAGCCTTCTTCTGCAGAGAGCTTCAGGGAACATCTGACAACTGCATCGTCTGGGAACTGCTGGCTCACTGCTGATGGTGAAGTTCAGCTTCCAGAGGCTTTTGCTTCTGTCAGCTCTAACAGAGAGCTTCTGCTGGCTGTTCCTTGGTTAGGGAGTGCTGCAGCTATTGCCTCCAGCTGACAGCTGTGCAGGGGGAGTCATGCACTGCTCAACTGGCTGTGGAAAAGCACAGCTCCCAGCCTGTAGCTGGCAGAGAGGTACCACCTGTAGCAGCCATTCACAGTCAGCAGAGTGGCCCAGAAATTCTGTTCAAGACAGCATGGGACTGCTGTCCACTGATAGTATCACTGTGCCAAAGCCATGATCCAGCACCACCTGGAGTGACTTGGCACATCAGAGGATTCGACCCAGAGGGTACTCCTGTGAGAGGGTGCTGCCATCCTGATCCTGAGCTACAGAGGGTGTCTGATGCCTCTCTCTGACTGAGGAACACAGCTCGCAATGAGATTCCTGTTTGATATAAGGAAAAAGATTTTTCACCATGAAGCTGATCAAACACTGGGACATGTAGCCAGAGGGTGGATATATTCAGTCCTTGGCTAGACAAAGCTATGCATAAGCTGGCCTGGGTAGCACTGCTTTGAATAGTAGGTTGGACTACAAAGGTCCTTCCTGACCTAAGTGATTCTGTTGTACAGAACAGGCAGTTGCACACAGCCTGTCAATATTGGCTTTGGGATTGTTTCAAATGAAAACCTAAAGAATGGTGCCAGTGTGGGACAGCAAGGAGCTTCATTTAATGATTTCATTAACTCAAAGTGGTGCTTTATCCTTTCTTCTCCCACCACTTAAAGAGGTTTTTGAATTTCTCAGTTTAGCACAGAAAATAAAAGTGAGTCTCTAATCACTTACCATGAAATGACCCTATCATGTTTGAAGTGATATTGATTTAAGTTTGTAGAGGGAGGGGGAACATTGCAATCCATCTGATGTGGCAGCCTCCATAGACTCACAGGAATATGATTATAATTATCATTGCCATTAAACACTAATTAGTACTGTTAATTAGTTAAGCACCAGAATAAGCCTGTCTCGTTCTGCTGTTGTGTTGTTTATTTATTTATTTAGGGGAAAGAGGGAAGGTAAATTAATCAGGAAAATTTAATTTGGTCCCTCTCACAAGAAGAGTGGCTCTTGATCCTATTACTGCTTGTCTCTCTATATTTTATGAAACCCTGCCACTTGTCTCGTAGAATAGCTGGAGAAGAACAGTAGATCAGCTTTGTATATCTATCCTCTCAAGGAAGATCCTTACTCTTTTACTGTAACTCTGCTCTCCAACATAATAGTGGCTCTGTGCCTGTGGAAGGCAGTGGAGAGTTTGCCTTTGACTTCAGTGGCAGCAGAAACAGGCCCCAAATGTCAGAAATGTGCTCGCCTGTCTCAGAAACAGAAGAAGTGACAGGTCTGGAATATGATTAAATTTTCTGATTAATCTGCAGTGATTATTATGAGGATTTTTCCATGTGTCATGTCAAGAAGCACTCTCAGTGACAGAGTGCTCTTGGCTCTTGAAGGGCGAGTTTGTAGAAATATTTAATTTCCCCTTATGGAGATTTGTGCTTCGAAAGAGTAGTTGGCAAGAAAAGATTGTGAGTGAGTCATGGTGCCCTGGTTTGCCAGAATAAGGGAAAACTGAAGTGAGTAACTTTGCTCTGTAGCTGTAAGAAAGAAATGGTAGCTGATTGTCTTGCTTTCAGTGTCACAGTTTGGAGTAAGAATTTTCAAAAACTCAGGCAAAATTCAAAGACTCTTGAGCTGGTATGAGAACCAGTCCAAGTAGTATCAGAATGGTATGAGGGTGGAAACCTGGAAACCTTCTTGTGTGGAAACACAAACGTTAGACCAAAGGCAGGGTTAGCTGGGGGAGGAAGGGTTTCACTGGCATTCATACAGTCAATGTTTGAAAGAGTTATTCAAACCAGGCAAGCAAATCTATTATGCCTCTATAAAATAAAGTCCTGTAGCTTTGGCTCTGAGTAACCTTTTCTCACTTACCTGTCCTTTTCTTCTGAAAAGAGAGTGTCTTTGCTGGATAAAGGGTTTAGACTCTCCTGCCTCTCCAATCTAGGGTAATCTCTTTTGTCTTTTGCAGCTACTCCATCTTAAATATGGGCATTCTGTAGGTGTCCAGAGCCACTGCCATGCAAATACTAATGGCCAGAAATGGAAGAAATAATGATCATGTCTGAGATGCTGCAGCAGCTTGATGATTGCAGAAGAGGGAAAATGCACTAATAAGGGGGAAATTATGTGTCTGTATATAAAGTGTCAAATACCATTTGATATATAATTTCCAGTTTCTCCTTTAAAGTCTTTTTTGAAGTTCCTTTTCTAATTTTAATTACTTATATGTGTTATTTGAACTTTATTTTTTTCTCCTTTATACTGTAACACTTTTTATCCACTCAAGGTTTTCTCTGTCTTTCTCCAGGTCACTTGATCCTGAAAAATGCACAGAATCTGTCTTCATCCTGTTTTTAATTAAATTTTCCATTTGTTCATGTAAGTTTGCTTTTGTTTTCTTTTTTTCTTTTTTTTAATTTGTACGTGTTTTACTGAGTTTCCAGACATGCAGGGACAACTATTGAGGAGTATATCAACTTTTTCTTTCACTTTACAAAGTAGAAGTTATCTGTCTTTTTTACCATATTGCAATCAGATCTATAACAGGTATTTAACAATACGTAATAAAGGTTACGTATAACACTGAGTAATTAATTAACAGAACAAGTACATGATGAGTCATTTAACTGTACATGGACAACTCTGTACAGTAATAATATCTGAGTATCTTGTTTTCCAGTGGGGTGGAGAGAGCCTATGAGATAAATTAAAATCTCATGCATTTCTTTTCCAGAAAGCAGATGGGATGTGATCCAAACACTGGACAGCTGAAATCTAGAGTACCAGCTTCCACTTCTTGCCCTGGACCTGACTGAAAGCTTTTCTGAGGGACACCCACCTTTTCTGAAGAAGTCTCCGAGCACCACACCTCTCCATTTTTACTGGAACTGCAAAACATGCTGTCTGCTAACTTTAATAACTGGAATAAAAGCACACATGACAGCAGAGTAACAAAATAAGACAGTAAGTAGAAAATAAGTGTAAAATATGCACTAGCAGGTTTCCCCCTTTGGGAAAGCTTGAACTGTATGTGACAGATTCCAGTCAGGTTGGGGTGTATGTCATCAATGCAGTTTTTATGGGTGTGGTGTAAGAGGCAAAGTACAATGGAATGTGTAAGTACCATTTGGGCTGTAACTCTGAAGGATGATGTGATTTGATGAAGGCAGAGCATTGGCTGTATATGTGAATGGTCTTACTCTGATTGCTTTGTGTCACCATCGTTCTAAAATTACACAAGCCCCATCATTCTGGGGGTGAACAGTGTTAATGTATTTTACAGTGTGATTGGTTTAGCAGAATGTTCTGCAATACAATCTGTCTTCCAACAGCAGAAACTGAAACCAGAGAAGGGCATTTCATTTCCGGCAGACAAAAGTGGTGATTTCCAAGACTTCCTGTGTTCCTGCACCTTGATTTTGTAATATTTTGTTGATTTGACTGAGGGTTATGGTTTGCAATAGCAAAATAGGTAAGACTTGTAATGGCAAAATCATTAAGGGCTGATTTTGGCTCCCAAAGAAACCTTTGACAAATGCCCTCTCGATGCTAGTGGGACCATTAGTGGAGTGTATACCTCTAATTTTAAGCATTTAAATTAACAACAAAGGCCCACCTGAGCATTCTTTAAAGTAAAGAACTTTCAACAATAAGCACTCATTTCCAATTTTGCCCCCATTGTCACCAGCTCTGTTGGTGGGAGGGGATTACCTGTCCCCAGGAGCCAAGCCCAGCCTGCAGCACCTTTCTCTTGGCCCAGCAGAGCTGTGGTCCAGGCAGCCAGACAGAGTCTGTGCTTTCAGCTCAGAGCTCTGTGGTACCTTACTATTTATACTGGAAGTTAATACTTAGGAGGAAAGTAGTTGTAGATGTTTTTCCTGAATGAAGAATAAAATTTTCAAAGAGAGAAGGCTTCTGCAAAACTGGTTAGTTGAGTCAAAAATCTGGCTAGCTGCTCGGGTTTGCTGATGTACCCATTCCTTGTTTTCAATCCTGTGATATGCAATGAATCATTAATGAGCTCAGAGCAGAGCTGTAACTTCTGTAAACAAAAATAGCCCTTCTACCCTCATTTTTATATCAGTATGTGAAATAGCCTCACCTTTCTTTGTCCTCTCCTCTTTCTCCATATTTTTATTTCTTTCCTGCAGTTGAGTTTCTTTATTCATTGTCTCATGCATGCTGCTCATAGAAAACTCATCAAGCTCACTAGATAGGAAAACGATATCTTGTAGGAGTTTTGTAATTTCTTCTACTGTAATGGATAGCCACATGCAAAACAATGAGAAACATAAGGATATTGAAATCACCCTTGTGTAATGAACAAGTAAATCATGACAATGGGAGTTTTGAGGGAGCCTAAAGGACTCTTTCATAAATTAAGAGATTTTTCTTAGTATAAGTTGGATGATAAAAAAAAAATTAAAAATCAAAAGTCGGCCTTTACTGGGGAAGACCCTGGAAGACCTTATACTCATGTTCCAGTTAATATTTTTTTGTCTTAAAAATCCTCTCAGTGCTTCTTGTTCTGATTTTTGGCATATTTGGAAGCAGCCGGGTCTAAGCAGTTTTGGAGCAGCAACATGATTCAGAAATAACTAGATGGTGGGATTAATCCAGTGGGAAACTCCACTCCCATTGCCAACATACATGTTGACATAGACTTCCTCAAAAAAATATGTGGATACCTGTTATGGATGAGAATGTGAGTAATTTTTTTATTTAAGGGCCTGAGAAATATCATACTTAACCAAGTTTAAAAACAAACAAAAAAAGAACAAGATTAAACACGCCTCCTTCCATGGAGAATGCCCATGGAGCTCCCTGACCAGATAGGAAAGAGAGCAAGGGTGACTCCTGTCTTTGTGGTACAAACCACTGGCTTTTTTAAAAAAGGCATTAAAAAGTGGGTGTATTTTGTCACCAAAAGAGGGCTTTAGGGTGTGGACAGAGTGTATTTTCCTTACTGATATTAAGAGCCTAATATGGGAAAAGGGTTAGAAATGTCATGGCACTGAGTGTTTCATATCTGATGGCATGATAACTGCCCAGCATGACATTTCTGTAGGTCACTCCTACAGCTGTGGGGCTTCCAGCCTGCTCCAGAGCTCAGCTGCCTTAGGAGTGAGGTGTTCCCACTGCATGCCTGTGGCCAGGGAAGTTTGTTATTAACTCTGGCCCTTTTGTCCTTTTCTTCCTTTAAACTTCTTAAAAAAATCTGAATGTAGTCACTGGCTGTAAAAAATAGATTGAGATACTTTTATTGTGTTTTTATTTAGAGAGTAAGAAAAAAAAATCCCTGGCTGAAGGAGTTAACAACATTACCTAGATGTAAACAAAAAGCCAAACAAAAATGTCACTGGTGCCAAAATCAAATAAATACATCTATTTCTCTAATATACTAACAGTACATTGAATTAAACTGCTAAAAAGCCTTGTGCTCTGGCTAGCAAGCTGAATGAGATGTAACACCACAGAGAAACTTCAGCAAAAACCTGTTTGGATTGTCACTTTGCTCTGAGAAAAATGTCTCCTTGTTTCCTTTTGGTCGTGATAACTAACCTTAAGTCTCCACAGAGAACTGTATGATGATGGGCTAAGGCACCTGGGAGCCAAGTGCTTCTGCCCTCCTGATCTCTCTTATGAGAAATGAGACTTCAGTTCTTGAGGAAGAAAAAAAAGAGTGAAAAAGGGCAGTCTCTCAGGGAATTCTGTCAGGACATTAGAGCAAACAATGCCTGTATCCTTCACTGATGACACAAACTGATTCATCCACATCTAAAAGGATGTGAAAGAGAAAAACAGAGTATAGTTTATATATCTTGATTGAACAAAACCTGTACTATGGGCCTTGAGGCTGTTTGAATGATTCAGACATAATAATAGAGTCCTCATGAAACTCACTTTACTTACTCCTTTCGCTAAACAAATTGGCAATGGTTTGAGGGTGTCTGGGACTGTGCTCTAAATTGTACATTTAAGTATGAGAGAAGAAAGAGGAGTGTGAAGGCAAGTTGCTTTGTGGATTCTGCATGCTGCTGCTGAGACAAGGGAGATGATGTGTGATTCTCATTTTAAATTGGCTCAGTGCTTGCACTTCTCTTCCAGGTGAATTCGAACGAGATTTTCAGTGAAATTCTTCTAAATAGACTGGCAGGTGTTTAGTTCTGATTAGTTGTGGTTGGTCTGGGATATTCTGCCACCCTCCCTGTCTGTGTTGCCCCACGCAGTCTGCCTTGGCCAAAGCTCTGGCTCCCGTTTTTACTGTTCCTGGCACTGCTGGGCTGACAGCCAGGCAAAAGGAGAGGGTCATCTTTTGTTAGATGTTTTTCTCTGGAACATCTGTTAACAATCTAACTTTATTTAAAATTAAAATCTAGGTAGCTGTAGCCAATTTAAAACCACATCTCTGTGGAAAAGGCAGCTTTAGGGAAGAAAACTAGATAACCATGTTCTCTCTGAAGGGTCTGCCTGCTCTGAAAACTGTTTGAAATAAGAATTTCCATTACTCAGAGACAACCACATTGCAAACTGAAGTAGCAGTAGTAGAAAAGTTGTTTGCCTCAGGACTTACTTGGTGAGTTAGTAGCATGGGCATAGACTGGTTTAGCCATGTGAACTGCAATACTGACATTTCTAAAACAAAGCACTAATTTTATTGTTTGAATTCAGAATATATAAAATCAGAGAAAATAAATGTTGAGATTGTCCCAAAATAACTCCAGCCATCTCATCTCTTGCAAATACTTATCAAGTAATTTTTAAGACTTCTGATAAAAGAAACACTTCAACTTCCTTGGAAATTTATTCCAGCATTTAACTTTTTATACTGACAAAGATTTTCCTATTTCTTGCAGCAATTCAAGCCAATTTTTGCTCATCCTATCTTCCACAGATAAACAGTATCCTCTTTATATCCATATAAATATAACACATATACATAATGACTTATGTTTTGAAGAATATGATCCTGTCTTCGGAGCTTCTTTCTGCAGCTTAACCTGCCTCAATTCTTTTTTCATAAAACATGTCTTTTTAGATCAGTAGTAATTTTTCTTTGTCCCCCTGAGAACATCTTTACCTGGTCCATATCATAAAGCAATTTCCAAAACCTGATTCACTACTCTCATCTAAGGAGTAGTGTCCTATTCTAAAGCTTTTCTTCGTACATCTTAAATGCAAATGTCCAATCATGCATGCAAGTCACTTGGTTTTTAATAGAGTGATTTGTCCTTACATGGTTTTCTTTCTGGTGTTCAGTGGTTGGAGAACTTGTTTTCTAAAGTGTGAACTGTTATTAATTATTATGTATTTGGTGATGCCTTGTGAATGCTTTTGGAAATATAATTTTAATCTTTAGGTTTTGATGACAGTGACCTCAGTAACATGATATGTAGTGAATAACATTTTTAACCACTTTTATTTATCTAAACACTTTTATTTATGTTTTATTATTTATTTATTTATTTTAACCACTTTTATTTATTTTTAATCACTTTTTTATTTTCACCTAATGTTTTTTTATAATGATATAGACAATGCAGCCATTTCCCAGAAATCTTTTCTATACCATACTTTACCTTTCTACAGTTCTTTCAGGCCTTTCCAATACTTCTCATATCCAAAGAAAGTACTCATGTTCTTGTCAGTCTCTTATCATGTTTGAAACATTCTCTTTGATTATTTTCATTTTCCTTCTTGAGCACACTAGCTTAGCAATGAACTTTGAAATGAGTCTTACCACCACTATGGAAGTGACTCCAGATAAACCAAAGCATAGATTAGCACTAGAATGTGTCATGTGTTGGGTAATGGGAGGGAGATTTTATATTCATTCTTGTAGAATATGATGCATACTGGAATTCTGGTGTTAGTCACAAACATAGTCATCATATTTCTTGTAGGGTTTTTTGTTATTTTAATTTATTTATATTTAATTCTCTCTTGTCTCTTTTCCAGCATTCTCCCTCGAAATGAATAGGTGATCATGATGAGTTTCTAAATTTTTAATTAGGCCTTATAGACTAGATAAGTGGGTTTTTCAATTATTAAATAGCCAATCTTTTGTCTTGACTTCTGGAACAACAGTTGTGGAGGAGGTGTTGCCCAGGCAGTACTAGGTACAGTGAAATACAAAGCCAGGTACATTTAGTTTTCAATAATCCCTCTAGCCTGGGCTGGGCTGTATCAGTCCATAGCTGGAGAGAACTCATGTGGAACAGATCTGCCTCTATCCATGGTAAAGGTGCTGGTTATTGCTTTGACTCTACTCTGCCTTTCCAGTCTCTGCAGGTCAAGATAATATTCAAGGGGAGATGGCTGTGACTAAGGTAGAGGTGGGCATGATCCCTCACTATGCAGCATCCTGTTATTTATTCTATCTATTAACACTGCAGAGCAGTTTTTCACACGCTCAGCAGGAGTTGTTTTTGAGGTTGACTAAGTGGGTAGTGAAGAGCTGTGCAGACCCCTTAAATCTGATTGTAGAGGTTGTCCAAAGGAAAACAGTTTATTTGCTTTGAGGACTGAGTTAACATTTCCAAAGAAGGTGAGAAAAATATTTCTGATTAATTATTCTAGTTATTTTCATCATGTAAGACAGCATAGTGATTTAACATGGAGTTATTCTGTAGATCCACTGAAATTTTTGAATTTAAATTGTTGGGCATTTTTCTTCCCACTTGCAGGGCAGACAATCTGTTTCCCAAATATCTCTGCTTTTTATGAAACAGGCTTCTGTACCTGAATTTCTATTTTCAGGTAGTTTTTGATAGACACATTTTTTAGATTTTTCCTTCACCAGCAGTTTTACTGTCTCCTATGTGTGTGACAGTCCTCTCAGGCACGTGGTGTAACTCCTGGGGATGGTTCAGTGCAGGCCTAAGAGTTGGACTTGATGATCCTTGTGGATCCCTTCCAACTCAGCATATTCTCTGATTCCATGTTCATTACATGGGGATGCATAAAGAGCTTTCTGGAAGCTCCTCTTTGGGAAGAGTATTACAGGAAGACATCAGCCAACTTATTTCCACTTCCAGATGTGCTGCCACAAAAAGAGAAGGACTTGTTGGGCTGCCCCCCTTCTTTGTCCTATTTAAAGCAGACAACAGTCAAGTGCACTGTCAAATGACATGCTAAGTTCCTTACATATCCCAGTGCAGATTTCTCCTTATTTTAAGGCTTGTGTGCCTTAAAATTGTGAGCTGGATGGTGATTTTTATTAATTTTTCTCTGATTTCATTAGGCAGCTCTATGACTGTAAGTTCCACTGGTCCTCTTACTCAGACAAATGCTTTTACCTGTCATTGGGATATAGCTTACTGATATTGCAAATTTTGATTTATTAAAGTTCATGTTGCCACAGAAACACTTTTATCCAAAATTATTTGTATTTCCTTTGGGACAAGTGACTTCTGTATTTTTCATCATGCCTCTTATTTAATTTTTAAATTAATTTCTTGGCTAGGTGCAGTATCCTCTCCACACACTTATTGCATCAATATAAAATCTAAGCGTCACAAAACCATTTCCAAAATCGAGGCAGTTCTTGGAACTATTGTAAGAAAATCAACAAAGTCCTATTTTTTGCCTTAAACTGGGTCATTTACTGGCATTTAAAATATTGGCTTTAATATTTCTTTCTACTTCATTAAAGAGTTAAATAATCCATGAAATAGTGTGTATTAAAAATCTGTTCAAAATATTACAATAGTGCTTTTAAAAAACCCTCACAAATCTATCTTGTACCCTAAGCCAGTACCTTATATGTTGGTTAACAGCCAAATGGAGCTGTGTCTTACAGTCTAATTAAGGGTAAAATTCAGGACAACCAGAGTTGTCTTGTGTAAATTAAAAGTCCTCTTTTATGTGCAACGGAGGTGTCAGTGCTATTATAAGGACTAATTAGACATTTTACAACATCCTGGTACCAGGGAGGAAGTGGTATTGTATTTAGTTTAAAGATTATTAAGAGTCTTTAGCACACTGGGGTTAGATTTTTAAGGATGCCTTCGGTGCTTACCTGCTGTTACAAGAGGAAGTACTTTATTGTCTCATAAGAAGGAATTGGGCTTTTTGGAGAATTAAATACTTGTATGTGATGGCAAGCTTCCACTTCTGAAAGCCACTAAAAAGAACAAGAAAATGTTGTAAATGTAGTGGGCTACATGTGTTCATGTCCACTCATAAATCCCAGCCAGAGTGTGTATACATATATATATATATAATCACCCACTGGCTCTATGTTGCATTTTATATAATTTATATATATATTTTATATTTATATCCTCTGTGAAATATATTCAAGAATTTCTGTCACTCATGTCCCCTCCTTTCCCCCAGCATACACCCAGATAACTCTGTTTTCCTTAACGGATGTAATTAGCAAACTGGTCCAATGGTGTGTGCATCTTCACTATAAAATAAGATTATCCCTTTCATGCATAGTCTATGCTTCATTTCATTTAACATCTCATGATATACAAACCAGACACATGATTAAAGGAAATGTAGGAAAGGTGGGGACCAACTTGTTTTCATACTTTACTTTTAATGTTTACATTGTTGTCACTCAGAACTTGGCTATAATCATAATCTTGCCTGTTGCTTCCATTTTTCCTCTTGCATTCTACATGGTTTTATGTGCACTCACATATTGAGTGTGAAATTCCTTTTTTTTCTTGTTAATGCTCTATATGCCTAGAAAGAAAAAGAAAACAAAAAACCAAAACAACAAGCCAACAACAAAAACTAAACCAAGAGAAATATGCATATATTCACTTTGTCTTTATAACAGAAAAACTGTGACAAAAATTATATTCAATGTGGTACCTATTGTGCTTATGAAAAAGTAAGCATGGCCCTTTGTGAACAAAATTTGTAGTTCTACCATAGATTTATCTGAAGCTCTTAGCATTTATGAGTAGATCGTTAGATGAGGCATTCTGAAGTCATTAAT
This sequence comes from Pachyramphus minor, assembly GCA_013397135.1. Classification (NCBI taxonomy): domain Eukaryota; kingdom Metazoa; phylum Chordata; class Aves; order Passeriformes; family Tyrannidae; genus Pachyramphus; species Pachyramphus minor. Next base: position 135,090 of record VYXB01005473.1, on the reverse strand, counting down.
CAGTGTCAGCTTTAAAGAGTAATTTTAAAAATTTCATTTAGTATATGAACTTGTTGCAAAAATGCATTTTCTGATTAACTGTCTAAACTGAAACTAAGAGTTCTGTCTGACTAGTGTGAGAGAGCAATCAGTGTTTAACAGACTAACAACTGTTTCAGAAAAAATTCAACACCCAAATGTAATGGGCACTTTTGAAACTAAATTTTCGAGGTGGTGTTTAGGGATTTAACCATGCAGGGCACATTAGTGTTAATGGGAAATTGTCGCTCAAATCTCTACACATTACACTGCAAATGCACTCCTTAGTGTTTAAAGCTGCCCTGTTAACACTCATTATGAAACTGCTCTCAAGGAAGGCAGATGAAGAAATATGGTACCTGAGCATCTTTCACGCAGCAACACAGTTCCCCATTCACCCCCCACTGTTTTTTGGTGGGATTGTTTTACTTGTTTATATTTGGGGTTTTTTGTGGGAAGTTTTTTGCGTGTTGGTTTTTTCTAAAAGAAATTCTACAAGAAGACTGTATCAGGATTAAATGGGGGCCCAGTTAAAGTTGACTTGGAACCTGTGGAGGGGTTATAAATACAGCTATATGGTTTTTTGCTTTCCTGCTCCTTTCATTTCTTCTCTTTTTAGCTATCCTTCATGTCAATCGCAGCTATTCTTATGCTGATTCTGGATGTGATTCAGCTCCAGCAGAACTTAGAGATGAGTGAGGATAATGTAGAAAACCTCACATAAATTTGCCAATAGCATGTTTTAATCATACAATGCTGATTGGGCAAAATTGGACTTGTACTGAGAACACCTAAGTTGAGATAAAATTTTTGCTATACATCGCTTAATTTTTCAGCCATCAGTCTTCCATGGATAACCACATCTGGGTTCAAGATCTGGTTTCTCCACGTTTATTTATACAGAATGGAAGAATTTCAATAGGAAATTTTGGAAGTTGGTCATCTCACCATAGTTGTCACACTGGCAATAAAGGCAAGGAATTTAGAATGTGGGCAATGGCTGAAAGGAGGAAGCTGAAGCTGCTCTATCATTCCCTTGGCTGGATGTCCCAGTGATCTAGCATTGTAATATAATAGCTGTGAAACACAGGAGAGGTCTTTGCTTAGTTCCAGGTGACAGCTAACATTTTTGAAATGCCAAATTTACTTGTTTTAGGAAAATTCCTTACAATGAGAATGTGGGGAACCAAGAACTGGATAAGGACAATGAAAAATAAAGGTCTGAGATACAAGAGAGTTTCTTGAGAAGAGCTTAGTCACAAAAAAGGTGTATTTCCTTATGGGATTTGTAATTTTGTTAAAGTTCTTGTGCTTTATTTTGTTTTGATGTTCTGAATCTTGTCTCTTTAGAAAAAAAATTGAAATGAAGTAGAGTAGAATATCCTTGCTGTGGAGTGACTCAGCAGAAAAGCATAATTGCATGTATTCCTTCTTTTTTGGTTGTTGCAATGAATGAAATATGTACCTACCACCCAAATCTACTTGGGTTAATATCTCTCCCTTAGAGAGTTATGGACCTTGGAATACAATATTTTATGGTTCCTATAACTTTTCTGAGAATTGTGCAAGGAAACTGAAAGCAGGTTTATCGCCTCTTCTTTGGGAGCTAACACAGAATTTTGTATCTTTAATGATAACACAGGCAAGTGATAAAAAATTCCTCCTTATTTTTCCAGTTCACAATGCGTGTTTTATTTTTACTGGTGCAGAGTGTGTGCTCTAAGAGCAAATACTGTCTTCTAGTTTTTCACAACAGAAATCTCCCAAAATTGGCAGACAGATTAATAACACATGCTCAAGGTACCCATTAGTTATTTCTACAATTAGTGGAAAAATGCCACAGCTCATTCTAAGGACTTATTAGGGGTATTTCTGTAGGAATGCAATCAATTCCTTGCTCTGTATAGTTAGCCAAAGCCAGCAGAGCTAGCTTAAAAAGTGCTTTTAAGGTTCCTTTAGAGACAAGTAAAACTAGATTTGAAAGACTTACCACAGAAATGCTGTTGATCCACTAATATGCTTGAGGCTCTGGTCTATGGTATTTAATTTTGTGTCTCCATAATACATTTTCAGAGGAGTATGAAAGTGATGTACATGAGTTTCCCTTAAGGTCCTGAATTGACTCGTGATAATTTTTTTTTTTCTAATGAACATTTCTTTAGTGCTCTTCTCTGTATCTCTTCTTACTACACACACAGCATCATTCCCTAGGACTATGGTCACTCTCCACTTTCAATTCCTTTCAGGTTCTTCAATTTCCATGCTAAGCCAGGGATCTACTTGCCTGCAACCAAGACAGCCTGTGTTCAGTGTAGGCACTTGTTTGAATGACTTTACAGACAAAAAAACTTGTCACCCATCACCTTAGATCTGTTCCTCTTGCCTCTTGTAGGATCCCACTCCCACTTTGATCTTGAATCCTTTTTTTTTCTAATGCCTTCTCCAAATTCTGCTCCACCTAATCTCCTTCTGCTTTCTGCAAAAGCTTTGTTATGCTTTCCTACCTAACTCTGGATCCCCCATTCTGCTTATCTAGAATGCCACTGTCTTTAGGGACGATTGTTTGGGATCTCTGTGTGAATGCAGTGTGGGCCAGGAGGTACTGAGCTACCGAAAAAGAGAGGGCTGGATGCAAGACCTAGGAGGCTCCCAATAGTCCTTCTGTAGGGCAACTGTGTGATGCTCCATGGCCAAGGACACCTCTTCCTTTGCTAGAGAAGTGCCCTATGCAATGACAGGCACAAGCCTCATCATTCCCCAGGCTCTCACTTTCTTGTCAAGAGCTGCAGCCTCACCATTGTGCCTTTGTAGCCAGGACTACAATGAGTTGCAGGAAGTAGAAGGCCTGAATGCCCAAAATTGGAGGTAGGGTGACAAGCTCAGTGCAGCTCAGTTAGTTCTAGTGGCCAGAATATGTTTCCAGATTACTGGAAACTAAAGATGCTAAAGATGGTATAAACTGTAAAGTGAGTAGACAGCTACAAACACTGGTCTCTGATTAAAAGAACCCAAGCCTCTAAGCAGGGAGGCTTGCTGAAGATAAGCATGGTAGTTAGTCACTGCTTATTCCACATGATCTTGATGCATCAGTTCTGTGTCTTAACCACATGCAGCTTGTGGGAGAATTACTTTTCCATCTGTACTCTGTTACTGTCAGCTCAAATGTGATCTTGGATCTTCTTGAACTGTTATCACAGTTGCAGCCTCGTCCTGTGCTAAAGGTCCCACAGATTTTAGTAACTGCTTTGTTTGATCATTCTATTCAATGCTCTGAATTCTGCTGCTACACAACAGAGTACCTGTACTCACGGGAGTGGAGTGCTCTGCATTTACACCAGTGCAGGGGTGTGGGACCTTGGGGTGTGTGTCTGTACCGCTGCTCCTCAAGCAGGATGGCAGCCTTCTGATTAAACAGATGGATAATTGAAATAACTGCTCAGGGAAATTCCTACCCCTACCCCATGTAGTCATTTGGTTTCTTTGCTTAAATAATACATACTTCACATTTCAATTGTTGAAAACAGGCCTTTGAAAGGGTTATACTCCTTCCAAATTTGTGTTCTTATCTGCTGGTAGGCTTCAACTGTCCGTAGCCATAGCGCAACTTCTTATTATCTTACAGCTCTGAATTATGGGGTTTTTTTTCACTATTAATTTGACAGCCTATTGGAATACTGTTTGAAAATATCCAGACATTTTTAATAAAATATTTTTGGTCATAAAAGCAATGGTGATCGTTGGCACAATATATCCTACTTTCAGAAGACAAATTTGCATTTTTACAGGAGCAGCTAGAATGACAGAATAATTTAGGTGCAGCAGAAATTTGGGTGAAATCCAATTTCTACAGTGAAGGTACTATTAGTAATGTGTTTAAATCAATAACATTTATCTTTAACTTTCTAAGCACAACTAGTTACAGACCCTGAGAAGAAACAGTGGTAATTGGTAAGCAGTGTGAAGTCTGCTGTTTTCTCTCTTTGTATGTCATTCTTTTTAGCTCCAGTAAGAATACTGCACATTAATTTCTTGTTCACTGAGAGACTAATAGACCTCTTTGTATTGTTAGGGTTTAAATTTGTCACATAACACTCCTTTTTCTTCCCCTCCTTCACTAGCCCTTCAATATAACATCCCAGGTGTTCTCCTTCACTGTGTTTCACCCTTGGATTTCTTTTTTTCTGCTTGTCGCTCAGCACTCCCACTTTAGCAGACCCATACTGTGGAAGTAACTGTTCCCAAATCATGGGTCAAGTCAGGTTTTGGTAGGAAGCGTGACTTGGAAATCAAGACGTGAAAAGTGATTGCAGGGATCAGCAAAAGTTAAAACCATGGCACTGCTGCCTTTACCCTCCTCTCATTGGAACCTGTGACCTTCCTAAACTGCTTTCTGCAGAGGGAAAGAAGAAATATGTTTCAATCTCAACAGCATATGCATTTTTGTTTCTCAAAATCTGATTTCAAAGCTTTCTCTTATCATAATATGCTTGCACCATTGGGATTGGGATTCTATGTTGATAAAAATGTTACCTCCTTTCAATGGTTGCGACTAAGTATTGCCATTTTGGTCCACAAACAGTCGCACCTCCAGTCTCTGGCTGATCTTGTCTGCAGTTAGTACATCACAAAATGCAGGAGTTGGTGGCCCAAAGCGTGACAATACAAATTGGCTAGACAGAAAAAGTGACAGGGAAAAGCTAACCAGCTAAAAGGTGTGCAGCAAGTCAGTGGTATAGCTGAGAGAGAACTGCAGTTAATTTACTGCCTCTGAGGTGCTGTACTTTGGAAACCTCATTCTCTTCTCACTTCAACAAATCTTCACTGTGCACTTAAGCAGTGTAGGGATCTTCAGTCTGCCTCTGTGCAGTTGCCAAATCCAACAGTGGGAAAGTATGGTGAATTTAATGAATGTCATTCATTTCAGCATTGAAACACAACGTTAATATTTTGCTTAGCCCAAACTTTATATGGAAGGAATGAAAGCTATGAGGAGAGTTGGCCAGAATCTTCCAGGGTTTTTTTCAGCCAGCAAAATACCTTTATTACTAAACTAAAACATTCTGCCCCATGTGATACTATTATTCAAGTTGTGCTAGAATCTGCAATTGCCCTTCACAGATTTCCTTTCAATTTGAAATGAATAAAAAGTGGGTTTAATTACGTGACTTTATGGATAATGTTCCTTGTTTAGCTTGTAGTAGAAGAGCAAAGCCCAAGTAGTGCTGGTAGACATCCCACAAGATCAGCAAACTCAGGAACTGAACAGAGAGCTGATAACAGAGTACTGAAGCAGTTCTCTGAGCAGCATCTCTGTCTCCTCAATTACTTGTCATTCGAGGACAATATTTACAGTTTGTATTAGGTGATGATTTAGCAACCTATAATCTTGGAGAGCAGATTCTCCTTAGGAGACTATGTACCTACTACTGATGACCCTGCATAGGATTCAGGAAATTCTCCTCGTCTTTAACATACAGAATAATATTTATTACGTTGTTCAAAGCAATGGCCTTTCCTTTTTTGAAGAGTGGCTGCTGGGGATGAGTTGTGCATGCTGCAGTGAAGTTGCTGAAACTGCAGTGCAAAGGAAGATGCCTTTGCCACAGTCTTTATGGAAATCACTAGAAAGCAAGAACTCAGAGGATTACTGGTGAAATTACTCTTTGTGTAAATGCTATAAACAGAGAACTGTGTATAAGGATTATCTGGGGAGAGCTTCAGTCATGTAAAAGGATTATTTGGGGAGAGCTTCAGTCATGGCCAACTGCACAGCTGGGGATGAGAAGAAACTCCTAATTGTCTAGGTGTGATTTTCAGCTCCCACACTGCAGTGAAATGTTCGATGCAAGGCTGGACATGAGAGGTTCACATTAGCAGCCATGTCACTGTGTGTCCCAGAGGCTTTGTTGGCATCCTGTCTTTGAGTCAAAATCCCCATGCATTATGTGCAATCAGTGTTTTCTCCTTCTGGAGAGCCAGCACCCTTTCAAATTGGCAGCTGGTGCAGTCACTTTGTGTGTTGAGAAGCTGACTGAGCCTTATCTTCAAGAGGTAATGAAATACCGACATCTCTCGATTTCCTATTTTGTACATTGAACTCTGTTTTTACCATGATCATGGAAAAGATCAAACCCCCAGGGATTTGGAAGATTGTCAAGTACCTTCTTGTAAGCATTTAGATTTCTTGCAAATGCAAGGAGGGGTATGAGAAAAATATCTGTTGTAGATTTTTGGTAAATGCAGGATGGCCTTTTATGTAATCTTGGAAATATTCATGTGCTCATGTAATCATCAGAAACACGTTCTGACCGTGCTTTTTCCTCCATGGTGTTTACTATTTCTTATTCTTTCCCTCTTGATGCTGCTTGCTATTTGCTTTTTCTCTTGTTTAGCTGCTAATTTTGCCTTCTTCCGTGACAGGACTTTGTGGTGTTGCCTCCTCTCTGACATGCAACATCTTCTGAAGTCACAAATGCTGTACCACAGCGGTCACACCACAGCCAGTGCTGGTGGGATCACATGGCTTGTGTTAGTGTGTGAAGGGCTGCGTCAGAGTTTTTAAAGGATTCACTCCTGGAAAACTTCAGTCTCTAACAAATACAGTTTTGAAAGGAATAAGATGCTTGACAGACTGACACTGATATTGTACAGTCTTGCTTCTTCAGGAGTCATGCTGAAGGGCAACACTGCCTCTTAAGCTTTTGACCTCCACAGATCAAAGTTGGTTTACTTTTGGTTTATTTTCCAGGCCCATCTAAAATGCCTGGTTCAGTCAGCATTGTCCTTAAACACACTGGGATTCCAGATAACATATTGGGCACTTTGTGTGCACAGACCATGAGTCCCAGTGTCTCTTCCCAGTGCAATCCCACCATGCAGCTGTTTAACACTTGCACTGCCTTAGAGTTCAATGGAAAATAGCAATTGAAGAAGGTGAGCTGATCCAATTTCAGAGACAAAAGCTGATCTACTCTGTCAGTAAAGATGTGTTTTTTGCAATTACTATTAGCAGACCTCTATTGTGGAGGAAATAGGAATTGATTTGAAAGAATCCTGGGCATTGTAATGCTATCTTAGTGAAATTGCTTATTATCAATTTGCCATTCATTCTGAAAGTCTTTAAACCAGTAAGAATTACTTTAATTCAACACAATCATTGCTTCCAAATTATGGACTTGTAATCTTTCAGTAACTCATCAGTGATTCTCTTAACTTTTGTATATATTTTTATATAAATAGTTTTTTTCTCAAAGTGATTCAGTATTCATGAAAAGTATTAGAAGCTACAAGCACTGATTATGTTTATAGAATAAAAAACCTAAAAGTTTACTTAAAATAACTTATCTGTGTCCTTCAGATATCAGGAAAATGACCATCTCTGAGATGAAGGAATTGTCTTTCCACCCACTCAAGACTCCTGATGTTGTCATTTGCAGGAAGTGTCCACCAAACAGAGCAACTCTCCTCTAGGAATGGGAATGAAACCAGTAAGTCAATGCCCATAAGTCGTTGAATTTTGAAGTAGTAACATAAAAACCTTGTCTTCTTTAGTTCAGCATGCAGCTCAAGCAAATAAATCTCTTTTTCTTTTTTTATACTGGATTGCTCTGACCTTAGCTTGATGAAAAATATTTTTTCCTCACTTTTTTTTTCTTTTTTCTTGCCAAGTTAAAAATGGTTTTACAAGGCTCATTGCATTGGAAATGAGGTATGAAAGCTTGCACCTTTTGCATTCATCCACATTGGACTTTAAGTAAAAATATTTTCATGTTTAAATGAGAGGGTTGGTGTTCTTAGCTTTTCATCTGGCTTTTGGGGGCCCCCTGGAGAAAACTGCAATGAAAGACTGAGGCTAATGATGGAATTGTTTTTTGGGGATGAATTCAAAACAATATTCTGTCTTAACTGTATGTGCTAGTGGGTATTCATTTATGATTTTATAACTTGGTTTGTGATCTGATGATGCAGAGAACTTCCTCTCTCACTTCCATGAAAGTAGTTAGTACTTGTAAGTAGATTATGTGATTTGATTCCTTTTGTTGTGGTTGCTGTTGATTTTGTCATTGTTGTTCGTTCTCTGAGTAAACAAAAAAAATCTAGCCTTGATCTCAGATGTAGTTGATATATTTTTTTGCAGGCAGAGAATCCACCAATACTGTACATTAAAGGCCAAATACTACTATAGGTAGTAAACTCTGCCTATCTTTTCCAGATTTGAAACAGACCTTTAGAGCTGCAAATATTGTTTTTTCTCAGTCTCAGACACCTACCCATGGATGCTCTCCCCAACAGTATATCTCTAGTTACAAAGCCTACATCCCATGAAAGAGGAGTCTAATATATCAGAAACCAGTGCAATAGTTCTTTGTTTCAGAAACCTGCAGATTGCCTTTGAACAAGTTACATCTTCAGACTGGGAGACATGTGTCATGTGTCACGTCCTCCTGCTATCAAAAAAACCTATAAGTTTTTAGACTTCTGTGTAATGTCTGCATATATAAAATACTTTAAACTTTGGTGATTAAATCATCTGTCCTAATAAAAAGCAAATTTTAAACCTATGCATGCATGATTGTAACAAAATTGCTGGTTTTTAAATTTTAATTAAAAATGCCTCTAACAAAAAAATCCCAAAACAGTAAGAAGTTAGATGATGTCTGTATGTCTCCTCATTCTTTTTCCCTTTCTGCATAAGCAATGGCTGTGGACATTTATTTTGAAGGATATAAGAGTGAATGGTTAAATCCAGCATATTCAAGAGACTCCTTGTCTCTCAGCTTCTATTCCCCTCCTTTTCCCTCCTCCTCTTCCATCTTTTACTATTGTCAGTGTCTTTCTTTTTCGGGGTTATTTTGTAATCTCAGAACCTAATGGAATAAGCTGCTGGCTGCAACAGCTTGTGTTAAGCAGCAAAGATGGTGTGGGAACAGTTAATGAGAGCTAGCTTGGAAGTAGCTTTGCTTTCCCAGCTTTGTGATGACTGTCTGTGGAGCAGTTGATTGGAGGCTCGTTCCAGTTTTCAGCAGGCTGTTCTGCAGCCACTCAGCAAATGAAATTGAGGTGGTATCACTTACAACACACAATAACCAAAATCTGAGAAAACTTTGTTTTCTATTCATCATATTGCTACAATTCTAGCATAGGAGTTCATTGTCTCCCTCCCTTTTCTGTCCTGCCATTTACATTTTGTTGTTCTGTGCTGTTCTGCACCAAAAAGTAAAATCCTGCTAATCTAATCTGATCTGCCCTAAAAAAGGTGAAAAGGGATTAGGGATGGAGATTTATTCTCAGTCTCTATTAAATTTCCTATGCTGTTTACTCGAATTTTCCTCTCTCTCTCTCCCCCTCTTTGTTTTTTACCAACTTTTCATTCCTCTTTCCCTGCTCTGGGTGAGGGCAAGGCAGAGGAGGGACTTGCTGAACACGAGCTGCTGGTGGAACCCTGTGGAGCGGGTTGTTGCCAGGGGCAGGAAATGGAACACATGCCTTCCACCAAGGCATATTTCTCCCTCTAATCAGATCGGCACTCATGCAGGGAGAAGTGGCACTGACAAAATGTCAAGAAATCAATCCTCGCGTGCACATGGGCTCCAACTGTAACTATGGATGGATGTCTGACAGAGAGGAAATGGCCATGGCCAAAACTGTGTTGTACATCATGATTACAGCTGTAAGGAACACTTCATTTAACCCAAATAGTGGCAAGCTTTCAGATCGTAAGTACCTGACCCACACTTCCTAATGGAAAGTTAAAGTGAACTTAATTAGCAACTTCAGCGTGTTGTGTTCCTTGCCATGCCACGTCACTGCCCTGAGAATACCTGTTCTGCAAAGCTTTGGCTCAAAGGCTGCTAAGTTTTAAATAAATCAGCTGTACTCATTTATAAGCTTTCACATTATTGCTTTAGAACTAAAATATATACATATATATTTTTGCCAAGTTTGGAGTAATAGTTTCCCCCTTTTTTTAAGTATAACTCTAATCCTGGGGCTTAGCAATAGAGTGCACTGTTCATACATTCTAGTGCAAAGGGAAAAGCAGAGATGCCCTTGTAGCTGTCTTTGGTATGCAGTGCATGTAGCTCTGGCTGCTTGCTGCCTTGCTGCAGCACTGTAGTCTTTCTCCTTTGCACAGAACATAAAGAACCCTATTTCCTGGATTCCACAGTTTATATATTTTACATAGAAGATGAAAGCCCTGGAATTTGTCCTAGATCAGCTCCCTGAAATGAAAAGGACTGGGAACATGTTTCTATCCCTTCAGGCCATAAAAATTCTGGGATAAGAATTTAATAGAAAAACTGCCACAATATCTTAGTTCTGTAGATCCTTGATGCAAGGTATAATAAAGAGCACAAAACCAGTTAAAAAACAATTAGGGAGTTACTTCATGTAGAACTGTCACTAAATTAGCTTTGATGCTTTAGCTTTTAACTGCCTGTTAGCAAAATACTGATATTTCCATTACATAACAACAAATTACAAGAGAATTTTCTGAGGAAGAAAATATGCTCTAAAAATATAACTTTGAAATTTAGGAGTAAATAATGATGAAAGATGTGATGAGTTATGAAGTCTCTCACATACAGAGAGGGAAGAGAATTATTAAGTCTGTTAAACACGAGTGATATGAACAGGATTATTCATCTAACTGTTTATGAGGAAATGTGAGGTGAATATTACTGAGAATGCTTCTGGTTTTCTTTAATGTGTTCAAAATAGTGGTATATAAAATGAAGTATGTCCTATAAAATTAACTTATGAACCTCACTGCTGCAAGATACTGTTCAAAGCAGAACACAGTAATAGTTTGTAAGGGGCCAAATCATTTTTATCAGTGAACAGAGATGTGATAGGTGAGATAAAGGGCTCAAGAACTATCTGTGACAAAGCACATGCTGATCATGATTGAATCTGTTGTCTGACAGACTATTTTACAGTTGTCTGTTGTATTATAACCTGTATTACCCTGATGAAAACTGTGCTACTGCTGTCAGAGTGAGGAACTCCATGTCACTGGGTCCTAGGAAAGTTTTAGACATCATTTCTTTTCCTGAGGTATACAATGTGTGTGTGTGTGTGTGTGTCAGGTGAAAACAGCTACTTTTCCTGAGATTTTAGAGCATCTTTGGAAGGCTCTAACATCATCAAATACAACTTCTGTAATTTTCTTTTACAGAAGAAATGAGACTTTGTTTTCAACTAATGCTTTAAGACTTAAGATATCATTATTTAACATTTTGTATTTGATACTTATAATCCTAATAGCTACTACCAAATATGGCTATGAATATCAACAGCAAAACTTTACATTTCTCTGCTAAGCATAATCTTAATTAAATCTACAAAAACGTGGAGATTCTGGATGAAAGTTGAGGGTCCTTTCGGGTAGATCCTAATGCTTTGGGCATAAAGACAGGCTGCTGGAATAGCTAGTTGTATACTCGAGGGAGAGCATCCCATCCATGGGCTCTAATACTTGGAGATCAATTTAATAGCTAATTATTTCCAGCATGAACGAAGGCTAGCTCTGAACCTTATGTAGTTTGCTGATTATATCAGTGTGGTAGTCACTGAGAATACATTACATAGACAGCACATATTATTACCTTTTTCATGACAATTGACTGTCTGCCTCTTAAAAGCTCTGCTTTACATCACTTTGGAAAGTGAACTCCCTGTTGAGGAAAGAGCAACACTGAAACAGTCATAGAACAGTATGTTCTGATGTATTGAAATATAACATGCACAGTATGCATAATTGTATTGATCTGCTGCTGAAAAAAAGCAGTATATTAAAGCACTGCTATGGTACTTTCAAGCCTGACTACCTCCTCAGTACCCAGAGTGACTCCCTGGACAGTGTATAGGTGGCCTGAAAGAGAATTCTGACTTGGTGATGGATGATCTTTTTCAAATGTATGACCTTTAACATTAACTTACCTGTTACATCTGTTCTTTTAATGCTGTGAAGGTTTTGGGGTCTGGAGCTAGCAAATAAATATTATCTAAGGTGGGGTTTTTTTTAATATGCAGTCAAACCTGGTATCTGATGGCTTGGTGTATGCCCATTAGTTTTGGAATAGGTTATTTTTATTATTCCCTTTCCTTCCTCTATCTCCAGGCAGAATAAATATAAATTCAAATTTTAAAGTGGCAGTGGGGGCAGACAAGAGAAAGAGAGGCTAGCAGTCAGCTCAGCAGCTCAGCATGCCAAGGTTCTTCCCAAAGCAATTTTTGCAGCTGCATTTTAAACTCATTAAAAAAAAAAAAAAAAAAGAAGAAAAAGAAGGGTTTATAATAGAGATTTGAACCATCTCTTAACAATGGAAGAGCAGCTGGGTGCTGCTGGAATATCAGAGGTTGCTGAGCATTGCAGTTTGCATGAAACAGTCTGCCCAACTTTAAAAGAGGATGTCAAGTGTAGACCTTCTCTCTCTGAAAAAGAAAAAAAAAAAAAAGCCTTATTGATCCATTTAGCTGGTAACAGATATGAATCAACCCAAAAGTATGTTCTGTAGCATTCAAGTTAGATAAATGTCAAGAGCTGCAATTGATCTGGAGTTCACTGCAAAACTTCATGGCCACATAGTGTTAGACTGGTGAATTCTGCAGAAAGCAGTGACATTCTGCAGCGAGATTTTTGTCATGTTTTCTGTGAGAAACCACATTTATACAGCAAGCTGCTTGAAGGACGGGTGTTATGGCATATGACACTGGTCAGAGTCAGCAGAACTGGGCAGAATTCCCTAGGTTTTCAAGAAAGCATGAAAGAATTTTATTAGTCTTGGTATAGGATTTGGTCTGTTGGATTTGCTCAGTTTTTCCATACTTTGGAAAAATAGTTTTATACTCAGTTTTATACTCAGTTATTTGCTGTCTTACTTTGTGATGCTTTTGTAAAGAGAATAACAACTGCAATGAGCAGCTTGCTCTGTGAAATCTGTTAACTGTATTTCAACAAGTGTTTTTTGGCTTATTCTTGCAGGGACTGAAGCAGATAACCCTTACCTCATCCTGCCCCACGCTGACAGCTCCTAGTCCCTGAGGAACCTGTCTGCATGGTGGGATCTGTCCAGAAAAAGAGTGATGGCCTTTTCTGTGTACAAAATGAAATACAGAGCTGCTCAGTTTGCAGGGCTGAGTCCTGCTGACTCCTGCTGGAAGGGGCTGCACAGCCAGCATGGAACTGAACTGGACCAAAACCATTTTGTGGTAGAATTATTACTCACAGTGCCTATCAAACGAGTAAGGCTGAAAAACTTCCTGGGAAATTTCACAGGCTGGATGTTATTGATAGCAAAGTAAGGATTGTAGTGATTACTATATCGATTTATCAAGACAGGCCCCTTCACATCCAGCCCTGCAGAGCCAAAGTTTTAAGTTTGAACTTTACCAGACTAAAAAAAACATCACAAAACAATCTCTGAATATACTTGTATCCTATATAAGATAAATGGGAGTTTCAGAAAAATAAGTTTTTAAAAAATAAAGATACCAATAGTTAGAACCAGAGTCTAATGCAAAAATACAGGTCAGTGTTCACATATTCTGAATTATTCAAAATGAATTGCCCCCAAAGTGTATTTTATGCAATAATGTCAGCAAAAAGTTGACTATTTTTAAATTCAAAGAATCCAAAAATATAAATGTAGTGTGTTTCCAACGTGAGATTGCATTTGCATAAAGTTGATTTTATCTGGAATAAAAAAATGGGTCAAGAATCACATGTGTCCAAGATAACCACGTGTAGAAAAGCTCATTACTATTCTGGACTAAAAAAAACCAACAACCTCCATCCAGTCACTCTCTATGGTACTGTGACACAAAAGTACTGAAAACACTCCAGACAAGGTAAGGAAATATGAAAAATACAGCTGGCATATGTCATGGGGTGGCTGTCACTGTTGCCTCTGTGCAGAAACACATCTGCTGCAGGAGGAGGGCAGGCAGGGAGAGCTGCTGTGTCCTGAGAGCACAAAGCAGGTGGAGTCTGCTGGCCCTTCCCTGCTCCTCTGGTTTGACCAAATTGAGCCAAGGCCACAGCAGAAGACTGTGAATTTTGTGGCCCAGGCTGCAGAACAGGAAAAACAAAAAGACAAGTGGTAGCACAAAGCTACACTGTTATATGTTATTTAGTCTGGATCTCAAAATGAGAAAATCTTGAGATAATTATTTAGGATGTGTAAGGAGACCATAAACTGATGGTGTGTTATCATTGAATCTTTTATGAAAACTGTGTTTATACACCAGTATGAAATAGATTTCTCATATCAGCTTCAAAGTCAGATTTTCAATTGCCCATGTTTTAAATTTGATTTTGCAAAGAGGTCTGTACACTAAGTAAACCAGGAGTAGGAAAAGAAAAAAACTAAAACATCCTCTGCATTTGTGAATTTTGCTTTTGCCTCTGGTGGTTTGCTTCTGGATGATGCAATCCTGTATTTGACAAAACCCTGATAGCAATATGGAAGGAATATAACTAGTATTTAAAAGAAATAAGTACCTATGTGAACAAGTTCTGTTTGGTAACAGCAGAAAGATGGTAGATTGGATGAACAGGTGTCCACCAAAGGATTTCTCAGTGTCTTTGCTCCCAACATAAAACACTTCAAGATTAACTGAGTACAAGAAAACATCAGCATGCATGAGCCTGTGGGTTTTGTCCAAAGGGTGCCATCATATTTGAATCATTGAGGAAAATGCTTCTGGCACAGGGTGGCCTTTCTCTTCCTCCGGCTGCTTGTGGAATGATAGCACTGGAGAACAATGTGAGCATGTGCTTGGCTCGTCCCATTCCCACCCCTTTGGCATCCTATTTGAAAAGTGATGCAAAACCATTTTTCTGCCTGAGGAAAAGACTGTATTTAGTGATACAAGAAATTACATTTTTTAAATGAGATGAATACACAGTAAATACTTATGAATTCTCATGTTGAGGAAACTGCATTGTTCTAAAATAAATCATAGAGTCATAGAATCATTTAGGTTGGAAAAGACCTTTAAGATCATTGAGTCTGACCATTAACCCAGCACTGCCAAGTCCACCACTACAATTCAAAATGTTTATTACTATAGTTATTTGTACTTTCAATGGACCCATGTAAAACCAGCTGATGCATGCAGCCTGTGTGTGGACAGAGAGAACTAGAGGGGTTTCTTCAAAGTGTTTCAAATATTTCCACAGTAACTCATTTAATCTTTCCTTATTATTTGATTCCTTCCCTCCTCAGAAGATATGTTTTGGGAAATAAACAACTCAGATAATTAATAAGAATTGGGAGAATTAAACACTCTGATACCTTAAGGGAGAGGAGCTTTCTCATTCTGTCTAATCTTTCGAGGGTAGAAAAATTCTTCAAGCAAAATCTATAGCTCTGAGCACTTTCAAATCTTACTCAGAGCAATACACACTCCTATTGCTGACCTACATACAGGTATTTGTTCTCAACTTCAGAGTTTTCAACTTCTTACTAAGATTCCCCCTTTCAGTTAAATGAACAAATCAATCTGCAGATTTTTAATTTTTTTTTTTTTTAAAAGTAAAAGACTATTTAAGGCACAGCAACAGCTTTGATTGAATTATTTCTCAAAAAATTACTGCTCCTGTGTTCAGGAGCTCTAATCTGTGAAGTCAATATGGAAGGTATCTAGAAAAATTTAGTTGCAATATTTGCTGTAATTGCATAATTGTTTTGACTGTATGGTATCTGGATATGTTTAATGTAATGGTGATAATCAAGTGTGTCTGGATGGCACTGGGCTATCAAGTCACTGTCTAAAGAAAAGAACAGCCAGGTTTTTTTAAATTGAGTACAACAGCACCCGTGGCAAAAGTAATGCATTTTACAATTTTTGTTTTTTCAAAAATGTTTAGAATGAAGGTTTGATATACAGTCATTCTTCCACCCTGCATTGCTGTGGCACTCCATTTCCTAACAGACCATTGGTAAAGGTAATACCAATTCCTTAAACTTAAGTAGGAACATTAACCTTTATGTTACATTGGACTTGATGAATGAATCTCCAAAAATTTACAAGGTTTTTGTGAGGATCCAGGGGAATCTGTGCAGGAAGAACAGTTTAGTGTCTGTTTGTAACTCCAGAGCTGTCAGAACAGAACTGTGGCACCTCCTTCCCCGAAGGTGTTCCCTTAGTATGTTCTGCATGTATCCCCAAAAGAGTTCATTTCCACACCCAAGACTAAGAACAAGCAATGAAAGAAAAGCACAGCAAGTGTCTGAGAGGGAACAAAAATCCTACATTCAAACTCAGCTCCTACAAAGTTTAAGAAAATGAGCTTTGTTTCATGAAAATTTGAGATTATTATAATGAATAGCAGAGCACTTATTTGCCAGCTGAATGGCTGCTAAATATAGCACTTCCATCAGAAGTTTCTCAGATAGTGGATCTCTAGGTAAATGAACATCCTGCTTCTGCCTTAAAGAGGTCTTTATCTTTAAAATGTTATTTTTTTAAATATTCTTTTTATTCTTGAAATTAACTACTAACAGAGCTCAGTGGCAGGCCAGGTTGGGTCTGAAAGTGCCCTCTAAGATGGCTCTCACAGTTTAGACTTTTCCTTGCAGCAGATTGTTCTAGACATGCTGGTTTCATTCTCTCAGATGTGAATTGCTGTAGAATTGGAAAGAGGAGGCTTAGGACTTGACATTACAAATGTTTGCCCCTTTCCCCAAGTCACTGAGCCTGGTATTAAAGATCAGAGGAAACTTTTGTAATGATTCATGAGACACCACTACCCTCCCTCTCTCCTGAGCTCCCTGGTTGCCTGATTCCTCATGCACATCAATGTGGTCTTTTATTGCTGTTTAATAATAAATGGTATTTTGTTTGCCTACCTGACACTTTTATTAACTTCAGTCTTATGTGTATGTGCACATGTTTCTCCAGGCATGATTTCTCCCCAACACCCCCCAAATTAAGGGGGGGATGGGGAGAAAAAGCACAGCTTTATTTGAAGAGAATTTGTCCCTAATCTGTTGCAGCTGTAGGGGACCATTCGGCCAATTAAACAGAGCAGGCTTTGGCTCCTTCCCAAATGAGGTGACCACATGTTACACTTGGATCGGTCACCTCAGGGGAATGGTGGGTCACAGGGGCATCTGGTTGTCATTTCCTCTCTGGTCAGCATGAGGCAAGCATCCAGCAGGAGAAAAAAAATGGACATTTTACTTATCTAGTGTCTTGTCCTGCAGCATCAAAAAGTCCAGCAGCGTCCAGTCAGAGTAGGAGAGTCTCACATGACATGATGCAGTCTGGGATTCGGGAATGAAAGCTGTGTAGTTGATTTGCTTAGCTTTGAGGTATCATTAGGTTATTTCTGTCTCTGTTACAAGACTGTAAATGTGAAGGTTCTATTAATATAAAGGAATTATGGAAGGTTTAAATGACTTGAGAGTTTCACTCTGAGGTAAGAAATGTGGCCCCCCTGTAAGGGAACAGTCCATTCCTCTGCAGACAAGTGAAAAGCTCATGAGCTGTTAGGGAATTGGGGTTTGATATAAATGTAAGAAGACATTGTGATCTCCAATCTCTCAAATGAGTGATGTAATCTTACGCTCAGCAAATAGTGAAGATCAGGAATTATGAACAATTTTACCTGTTGATCTGTAGTTTAATTAACTCCCAAATTGCACGTACACCCAGGGCTGGAGGGAAACACAGGCTTCAGAGCCATCACAGTGAGATTGTCTTCAAAAAATCAGGAACATCTGGTTTCAAGTAAACCCAGGCACTAGTAAACTAATGCCCATAATGAAGGGGAAAATACTTCAATGAACTAGTCAGGTCAGTGAACTCATTTTCTTCTGAAGGTGCCTGGCCCCCAGTTTTCAAACTGTTATTGTTAACATAGACTGGTTATCTGGCTTTGCTAATGAAGTAGTGTCAATGATTAAAAGGTTTTCTTGATCTGAAACTTTCATCTTTTCATTACAACGAATTTAGAGCTGTAACATTTCCATTCCAGGGTACCAAGCACCACAGGAGCTAAGGAATGATGAACGAGTCTCCTCAAGACAGATGAGTTGATAAATATGCTTTCTTAGGCAAGGTGAGTGCAGACGCTGGTGTGAAAAGGGCTGTGGGCCCACTCGAAATTGAGAGGAGAGTGCACATGGAGCAGCTGATGAACCATGGCAGCCTCCTTGTAAGCCTCAGCCTTGATCAGAGGCTGGAGAGAAAGGAATTGGTTTCCCAAATTTTAGGAGACAGCAGATCCTACCATTGCCAGAGGCCGTGGACCAGTGTCAGACCTGACACAAGCTTTGTGGGGGAATAATTCAAAAGTAAGGGACAAGGGGAGTTATGGGTGTGTCCTGTTCAAAACTGGGAATTTGGTCAAAAACATTTACTGTAGTCCATATATGAACCTCTTTAACTTCTTTGTAGAGAAAGAAGAATGACCAAGTTTTAATTATCTCTGGGTTTTTAAAACTCATTTCTTGTCTTTCCCCCAATAGAATTTTGTTGGATTTTTCTAGAAGCTGCCCTGGTCTGACGCCTGAGACCCAGGACCAACCTGCCTTCTCCTTAGTGGCACAGTGCTGCTCCAGCTTCCTTAGTCCATACATTCCACTTCATTATAGGTTCTCATTTTGTCCTGTACATCATTTCCCAAATACTGGTCTGAAGAACCTATGATTTCCATTGTGCTTTATTTTTGAAAGATTAGGTATTTTTCTTTATAATTTGTTCTAAATATCATAAAACATCTGTACAACAAAATTAAAAGTCATATGCAGTTACTAGGTAATACTTAGCTTTCGAATGGCACTAAATCTGAAAGGAAAAAAGGGGGATTTCACTTTAGCATTTGTCAATAACTTTTGGTTTTTCTTTTGGACTTCAGATTCCTTATCCCAGTGGTTATCAGTGTCATAACAGCTGATGCATAAAATTTTGTATGGTCTCTTTTGAAAAGACCTAGAGAGCTGAGTTTTCAGGGGGTTTAAAATATGATAACCACCCTCTGCCAAGGCTGAGAAAACTATCAGATTCTGTCTTTCCTCAAAATTCTCAGATTTTGAGAGTATGTTGGCACTGAGAAACCTGTCCTCTGATTAAGTTTCAACCAGATTCAACACAAAACTTGATCAGAAGGTAGATGATAATTTGTAAAACTTGTGACTGAATGGCAGATTTTTGCTGCTTTATAAAGCTCAGTCTGAGTTTCATCCAAACCTGCATAAGTACTTGGTGAACCTTAGCAAACAACTTGGCCACCCACTAAAGAAGTATGATTTATAGCAAACCTTCACATGTTTTGAAATGGATGACCGTCATCATTACAAGAATGCAGTTCTTGGTGAGATAGTTGCTGGACCAGTTGTGTGTTCATTGCCCAGCACCATCACTCCTTATTTCTGGAATATAGCCAAAGGTTCTGGTTGTTTTAATGATTTACTGCAATGTTTTCCAGCAGCTGCACATCCATAATTTTTGTCTGACCCAGACTCCTGCTTATCAAATACAATATCACTGTGAAGACTTTGGGGATTGCAATTAGAAAACCCTTCTGACTGAGGACATATGGTGTGTCTCTGTTATTGACTGGTGAAGTACAAGGAGGGTCAGGGTTTGGCTGCCCACAGGCTGTTCTGCTTCCAGGACCATTTATATACATTTTGTCCTTCCTATTGAGGTAGTTCATGACCGTGCCTGGTCCTGGGCACACACCACACATAGAGAGAGAGCTGGCTATGGGTAAATACATATGGGTGATGAGGCAAGTGGAGTGGTCTGGATAGTGCCCTTATAGGTTATTTTCTTCCAGGAAGGAAGCAGACACCAGTTTACTGCTGGTATGCAGGCTGCCTGACACCTGGGAGAATCTGCAGCTGGGAACAACTAACCCTGTGCAGCAAATCCCTTACAGAGCCATACCCCCAGCTGCTCCTGACAAACCTCAGCAGGTCAGGCTCTGAAACAACTGGCTTGGAAGATAAGGATATTGTCTTCAAACTTGGATAAAGAACCTTTTTGCTTCATTTAAAAACAATCAGAATAACATTGTATATTTGGTCAAATGGGACACTTATTAAAAATTAAAGGGGATACCCTCAACTACACTGTGATGAAATCATCAGACTTGGGATTAATTGGGCTCTAGAGGATGCAAATGGCTTCTGTGGGGATATGAGGACTTACATCAACAGTGTATTTTGCCCTGGGTGTGTTATGAAAATTGGTAATTGTGCCAATAAACTCTGGTAGAGTTTCATCTTTAACCCACCTCTGAGTCCTCGGATGTTGACAACTTGGCTGAGGAGCTTGTAAATTGTGCCTAGTCAGTCTGGCAGTGAAATCTCAATTAAAACCAAGATGGGATTTCACATGGAACTTTGAGAAAGAAGATAATAAATCCTATTTAATTTCATAAGGAAAAAAAGAGAGGAAAAAAAAATCAAACCCAGAAGAACAATCTAAAGCTTCCTGGATAACTATTAGATGAAATGGCAAACTCAAAATAAGCATTTTGTTTCATTTTTTTCCCCTGCATGTGCTTTTGATCTAGAGGGTGAATGGAAGTTAGTCTCCAGTATTTCTAGAACATAATAATTTATAAATGCACTATTTGTCTGAAATGGATGGCATAATAAAAACAAGTGACAAAGTACTGGTTCTTTTTTAGATCAAATTCAGATTTTTCTTGTACAACTTACAATTTTCCTACTGTATTTTGTGGTCAGCAGTGCCAGTTCCAATAATTTTTAAATTATAAAAAGAGAAAGGAGCTGAGTTAAAATTAAACTCTGCTTTAAGGTATAGATTTCTGAATCTTTAAATTTTAGGATGATTTATAGATGCCTTTAATCTATTTACAATTTAACAATATTGTCAAAATAAATAGCAGATAATAAATAATTGCAAGGCATATGTTTTTATTTTCCAAGTTTTGCAATTGTTACATCTCAAATATTGTCCCTGGAGTCCAGAGAGCTGCTTTTCAGTCTCTTTACTGGTTAATATCAGAACTGAAGATAAACAAAATATGCCCTTTTAACCTATAGAGTTTGATTGGCATCAAGTTAAACTAACATACTTCTACCCTAAGAAAACATAAACCCAGCTTTTTCCAGGGTAGAAGGAAAACTGCAGGGCTTTTTGGATAAGGTCGTGTTCGTTCCCCTTTCCTTCCTGATTTGTAACATCTTCCAGAAGCACAGAGAAATGGCAGTTTTGTTTTGCATTATTAAAGAATGGCATAGTTTGACTCTGATTAAATATAACCACAACTGAACATGACTGGCAGAAGCAGGAATATTCAAGCTGAGTGAAGGTAGCTTGCATGGGGAGGATGCATGGCTTTATCTGCAGAGATTAATCATATGCAGAACACTTGACTCATTTTCTGTCTCTTTTTTATTGCCTCAGATCAGATGAGTGTTGTATCAGACAACTGAAGAATCTGTTACCTGTCTTTTGAGGTTCAAGTAAGGCCTAATTCTGAAATTTATCACAAAAATGTTTGTGGCTTTTATGAAAACACACTTGAAACCTTAAGATGAAATTTCCTCTTAAATTTCTCTTGAAAGCAGCTTTGTAGTGGCAAAATCTCTGCTGTGTCTGGCAGGGTTAGTCCTTCAGGTCTGTATCCCACCCTCATTTATATGCATGAATTAAAATTTTTGCAGGGAAAGGCTTTTATTGAAAAATTGTTTGTAAAATTGCCACAGATGCATTTATAGGATGTTGGACTCTTGTGCAGAAGAAAATACTATGATTCGGCCATATGGAAAATGTATTGGAATAAATAAATAATTATGAAAAATTTATAATATCTCTATAGCCATTGTGAACAATTCTGTAACATTTATGAGAGAATTATGTAGCTTCTAGGGATTTCTACAACTTACTTGTAAACAAAGGAAACAACATTATGGCTACAGTACTGTGATTTTAGGAAAATTTCTGCACCCATAAATATGCAGCAAAATATCTTTCTTGGTCCAACTGATCGCATCTCTCTAAGTTAAAATCCCTAATCCAATACCCCAGGAGGTATTTATTATCTAATCTAATTTCCAGCCACTCTTCAGTGGGTCCAACTGGGGCCCAAGTGATGGCCAGCACAGAGGAGGAGAGCTTGTATCACCTGGGTCTTTTCAGGTTCAGCTGCAGAAGCCCTAAGGCAGAAAAGTAAGTACTGTGTGACCTGTAGTTTTTTTTCAGGCCCTAAGTATGTGGAGACAAGGAAAACAAAGTCACAACAGCTGAACCAAAATTAGCATTAGGCTGTGTGGACTGGACTGGTGTCTAGTTCCGGAAAGTGACACTGATTTACTGATCTAGAGTGCTGTTGTCCTCTTTTTGAAGTAAAACAAGTTCTATGTTGTGTTAATGTTATTGATTCAGTAAGTGATGTTGTGATATTTTATCCCATAAAACTACAAACTGTGATGGAAGTTTGCAATATGGCTGAAAGCTGATTCAGGTCAAATAAGTATCATAAGCGTGTTTAAGTAGATGAACAAATGAGAAATCTGTATCAGGGGTGTAATATTTATAGTTTGTGTGCCCAGGAGCTGTAGTGAGCATGCACTGTTTGTTTGGACAAGTGCTACTGGATTTCAGAACTGGCCCCAGGTCAGTGTCAACACTTCACAGCTGCAGATGGAAAATGTTTCAGGAATTTTCTACCAAGCCCGCGAATCAGGTTTTCCCATGTCTGCCTGAGAGTTGATAGCTGTAACTCAGTAAAACAAAGTTGTCACATTGTCATGTTCTTCATGTTTTGTCCTTGAAATATAATGGCAATAACTTCCCAACATCTCTGGTACTGATTCTGCAATATAAATTGCACCTGCTTATCCCTACAATCCATATGAAAATGAGGAAGTATCCCTAAACTCATCAGTCAATAGGATCAGAAGCAAAGTCTCACAATTTTTTTGAATATAATTTTCTTTCTCCCTATTTTCTCGAAGTGGTTTTGCCAGGGTATAGAAGAGCAATACAGGTATTAAAGATGTGTCTAGTGATTTGTGCGTGGGATTTTCTTTATCTGTGTTGTATGGATTTTAGAAACTGAGATGAAAAGGAACTCTTAAGGGCATTTAAGTAATAGGTGAATTGTAGGCCAGTCCTTTTGTTGGATTCAGGCCTCTTTTTCATTGTCTATATTCTTAATGTTTAAGACAAGCTAACAGCAATCATGGGGTAAAAAAATCAGTTAGCTAGGAGATACATGAACTGTATTGGACATAATTCAGAAAGTAAAGAAATTATCCATAAAGATATATGAAATTAGTTTAGAGGATGGTATTTGAGATGATTAACATAGGAAATAAAACAAGGGAAAATGGGAATTTGGGCTTGGTGACCTAGTGGATGGTTTCCAGTCCTGAGTGGCTTTCATGTGCAGGACATGGACCTTGGATTATTTCTGCAAGAAGTGGATGTGCATACCTATAAGGAATGACAAAGTTATTTAATTTGGACTAGAATGTGGGGAAACTTGTCTCAAGTTTTGATTTCACTATAAACTTTTATTCTGGCCATGATCAAAGCATTCAAAGCAGATTTCTGGAGATACAGGAACATAACAGACCCCTCCTTTAAACATAACAGACACTCCTTTAAACTCTCTCCAAAACTCTCTAGGAAACTTCCTAGTTTCTCCACCCGTCTTTCACTACTCTTGCCATCAGAAAGTCGCTTTTTTCCTTTTGCTTTTTCCTGAAGATGAATCTCTATTTTCTGCATCTGAAGCCCTCTACTCTGTGTACTCTGAGACATTCTGTTCCTATGACTTTGCACCAGCCTGTCACATACTTGATGATTTACATTCACTGTCATTTTTCTCAGGTCAAACAAGCCTTTTGGTTCAGTCTGTGCTCCAGTTTTTTTCGGGTGTTGTGTAACTTTGCTTTCTGTTATTACACCCACTGAACTTGTTTATGACTCATGCACTTTCTTTACTGGGATTTAGGGAGAAGAAGCATCTTTGGAGAACTCCCTAGTGTTTAAAGTAGGAATGGAATCATCTCTTCTTTATTCAATCACATCGCTTATGGATTTTGGAATGTCCTTGGGATGCTGTGTTGTACAGATCTATTACAAACCAGTTAACAGGGACATTTCATGTAATCTAATTTAAATTTACATAACCCTTTAAAACTGGGTTATTAAGCTCTAGACATTGCAATGCATGTATGGAACAGAGTGCATCCCTGACTGAAGTGCCAGAGTCACTTGGCTACTAAGGAGTGCAACATGTGATCTCCTGCTGGTAGGGTACCCGTGGGTTTGTGTTGCTTCATTTGGAAGCACAACCTGTCTGTAACAAATTGTAAAGTGTTTCAGGAAAGAGTTAATATCTTAATAGAAACTATGCTTCCCAGCTCCTTGATAGAAAGGGTTAAGTAAGAATTTGCTAATTGGAGAACATGGGAGGGCTTTGGATTTGTAGGCAGAGCAGGTGATAATGTAACTGGTGGAGATTACAAACTAATTACGTCAAACCAGCAGTTGACTGCCAGGTGTGAGAGATGCACAGCAGGGTGGAGAGAAGGGGTAGCTGGTTGGGAGCAAGCAAGGAGGAATTTTACAGGCACTTTAAAGCAAGCACTGAGTGAGCAGATCTCTGATTTTAGCACTGTTCAGGTTGGTTTGTGCGTGACAGGGAAGGACAAACTGGTAGTGAAAGAATGTGGTTGTGCTTTTGCAGATTTATTTTCAAGAATGACTCCGAGCTTCTGTGTTACGTTTGACCATTACCTAACATTGTGTGCTCTGTTAATACTCAGCAGCTGCCTGTACATTGGTATGAATGAACAAGAATTTTACTTTCTGGTATTAGTGAAATACACTTGATAAAACTGTGACTATTGTTTTTTTGCTGTAGAAAGGTCAGGTTTCATTCCAATTTAGGCTACCTTTTGAACAAATCCTTGGTATTAGCTTTAGATAGTATGGGGATTGGTGGGAACACTTTGTTGTTCTCAAGTAGAGGCACTGAAGAGTAATTCAGTCATTACATACTTTAACACAAATTACAGCTTCCTGAGTAGCAACTATAAATAAGCCTGTGCTGCCATGTGCGTAACAGGCAGATGAGCGTTGTGCTCTCTCAGAGCAGCCCCATAATTCAGAACCAGATGCTCCTAAACTCCAGTCCTGATTCTGGTCTTCACGTGAGTGCCTGAGTGATTGCCTGCATCAGTGAGTTGTAATTAATTAGTGCCTGGGAATGTGCAGAAGGTATAAAAGCACTACAGAAAGTATTTGAGGAGGTGTATTGTTGCTCTGCTTTCTTCCCCTCAGAAGTAGGTAGCATGACCTGTTGAAAAGTAGTTAGGTAAATATATGTTTCACAAAAGAAAACAAAAAGGTGTTAATATTTGTTCTTTTTTTTTTTTTTTTTTGTTAACTGAAGTGTGAAAGTGAATTGTTAAAGCTTTCAGTATTATAACATAATGAAATGATATCTTTTATTTATTTGACATGTAGTTAATGGTGATATGTTTAAAGTCTCAGCCATCAACTAATGCTTTATGTTGATCTCCGCTATTATTGTGGATGCACTCATGGTGATTTTTTTTTTCATATCACTGTAATTTTTATTAATAACATGTATGCTACCATCTATAGATGATGGTGGTATTGTAACAACATAATGAAAATGTAGTGCTTTCATAGTGGCACAAAGAAAGGCACATATCTATGGCACATATCTGTGTGTTTTAAATGAATGATTCTGTGGTGTGAATTTTAAATGACAGCACTGTCTCCCGTGTTCAGGCTCAGCTGCAGGAGCAATGAGCTTTGTCGTGTGCGACAGGAGCTTGCCAAGGGTTTGGGAGACAGGCAAGTTGATAAAGAAGTCTCAGTAGCTCACCAGGTCTGCTGTAATGCAAACAGAAACACACTGTCTGGGAATGGCATCCCCCTAAATGTGGTGATGAGGGATCGAGTTGCAGCTGCTAAAAACATTTCTCCTCAAAAGAGAGAGCACAGGTGTTTGTTGTCCGTGTCCCAGGCTTGTGATGCAGGTGTGAGCAAAGTAAAGCCTTTCTGCTCCACTGCAGCAGTTTCTGTGATGTTTCCCTGTTATCCTAGTGGCATTTCCATTATGGATATGTAACTGTGATTGCTTGGCTTCAGTCTGAAGTTTAACTATTGAAACTTCTTGGAATGTGAGAGAGGTAGGGGCTGGTGAGAGGAGAGGCAGCAGCGTGGCTTTGCTGGTGGCATGGAGGTAGCAAGGCAGAAGTCTTCCCTCTTTTTAGCAGTTGAGAATACTTTATTAAACACTTCAGTTCTTGGGGAGTATTTTCTAATGTGTCAAATCTTTGCTGTACTAGGAAAATTACTTTGGTAGGGGAGCCAATTCTAAACCTGGGGCATCAAGACAAATTAAACGGTCTGTATTTATACAGTAAAGAACTGTCTTCGAAAACATAGGTGCCACCTGTCTATTTGCCAAGGCACAGGAGTGGCACTGTGTTTTTGGAACTACTAGGGGGTTTTTCTTGCTTCCTCTTATTTTACCTTACAATAAGGTTGCGCTTTTTTTTTTTTTTT